>BQKZ01001976.1:65277-80031 GCA_036244855.1 Temnopleurus reevesii
AGATGTGTATAAGAGACAGGAGAGAGAGAGAGAGAGAGAGAAGGGGGGGGGGGGTCGAGATAACGGTTCAACGCATCAAGAACTATAAAACACAGATAATAACACGACTGTAAATTCTCAGCTAGTACTGTAATACAACTATTTATTTATACATCAAGGAACAATATGTACACTCCCATGCCATTATAACAACATAGACGAACTTTTGATTCCTTCAAGACACACGTATAAATCGATTACATGCACTGGCAATATGAAGCAAAATGTTATAAAATATATCAGGATTAGTTTCTATACTTAAGAACGATAACTTTTTTGGAATTATATTGCTCATTCTCAAAACCTAATGGCCAATACACGATGTGCCATAACATTCTAAAAACACATGCCCTGAAGGAACTGAGGGTGACGTCTTCTACTAAGGTTGTCTATTTTATTTGCATTATATGGGATATAGATTTTGACACTTTTGTTAGCAGAAGTATTCAACAAGTCATGGAATATATTCAATTTAAAGAAAGGGAAAACAATTTTGCGAGAAGCCGTTGACTAATCTGCAAGTCGAGACATTGCAATTTGCTATATACCTTTGTCGTCTCTGGTCTTTGGTACCTACGGCATAACTCAATTAAGAATCGTTTTACCCTACGTAATTTACAAACGGTGTATGACACTTTAATTTCAACAATAGATATTTGTGATTACTTTACATTTAAGGAAGAATAAGAAAAATACGACAGGTGAATCAATGGAAAACGAACGTAATTTTGCTATGTTGCAATACTTGTGTCATGGGAGGGTAGACTACAATGCAACTCAATCATCCTAATTTTCTCTATTTAATGCAATCTTTGGAAAATACGTTAGCATTTTAACGTATCATCAATTTTATCACTTATCCGGCCATCTCTATATTTCTGATATTCATACAGGGTGGCTAATATCAGTGATTTAGAACTGACTTCTATTCAAGATCGGATCGGATAAAAAAAAATGTGCGTTTACTTGTGACGTGAGGCAAAATCTTGTCAATATTTAGATAATCATCTTAATTAGTTATTCCCTCATAATTTTACAGGTAAAAAAAAAAAAACCCTGAGTTTGTCGGGCTCCGGGATGTAAAATCTTGGATGCGCGCGTAGTTTACTTGCCAACTTGAATATTCCATCAAAATCAAACTTATGAGTAAATTTAGAGGATTTCCTTCTTTTCGAAGAGAATCTTTAAAAAGTTAAAATTCATGGATCTGATATCAATGAACTCTTCCTGTTGAAAACCTTCGTTTCGGATGCTCTCGAGAAGTTAATGCATTCAGTTCTCTGTATTTCATTTTTATATATCTAAATCACAAGAACAGCGGAGCAGATTAGGAAAAAAGGATGAGCGAAATAGCCGCACGTAATAATTATGAAAATACATGCTATATGGCAACACATTTCATAGTATAACTTTAATCATATCATTTTCCTTTAGGTCCCGATGTTTTTCGTGATGTAATGGCTGTTTCAATTTTCATTGGGGTCGTTTTTGCCTCCTTGGTTCCCTTTATATCAGCACAGAATGCATGTAAGTATTACCATTTCTCCTAGGTCTATTGTCATTTCCATACAAAACACAGGGTGCACAGCGAACTAAGAGCTAATCACTAAAACTGTCTGAATTTTTCACTTTCTGAGCTGTTGTTGTTAGAATAGCAATTAATGAGTATTGGTACTGATAATGAGTATTGGTACTGATAATACATAAACATATCATGCCGTAGGCCGTAATGATATATTCGTGTCAATAATAAGACAATAAGTCCATCAACTAGAGGGCGCTAATTGCCCGTCGTCGTTTGTGTTCAGAAGATTGACGCAGGAAGTAAACGTAAATCGAATAGATTTATTTATTTCTTGTATTATTATTTTATTTTACAGTTTTATTTATTCAGGGTAGACTCATCAGTTATAGAATCTGCAATTTTTTTTAGGGCCCTGGGATTTACACGCATATAATGTGTAACATCACTCATTGCCGCTAGTGATTTAACAGATTTGTCAATATATGAGACGTTTAATTAATTTCTTTGAAACGTTAAGGGTTTGGTAGGATAGTTTATATTCTCATCCCCGCCCTTCCATGTCTGCGATCTAACATCTTGAAAGATAATAACTCTAAAAACGTTTAAATACCAGTTTGTAATCTTCGTGCATTTATATATTTCACTTCTTCAACGGGGTGTCTGGATCTTAAAGAATGACAACTTAAGCTGGGCTTTAGCAAATAACAATATAATTTTATCTTAAATAAAGAAGAGAATAACATGTCAAATCCATAACTCAGAAGGAGATGATTATAGTTAAAGGCTTCAGGGTTTTCTTCTTTTTACGATAATGTTTTTTTTCTCATATCTGCAGACGATGTCATCCCAATTTCGTTAACCGGTGACCAGGAGACTGTAACATCGCCGAACTATCCTGATGAGTACGACGACAATCTGAATATCCTCTGGCTTATCCAGGCATCCGAGAACTCGAATATCATCGCCACATTCAGTGACATCTCCCTCGAGTACTCTTACGATCAGATCATCGTTGGGTTCGGGTCGGGTCCGGACGGGGCGGGATCGGCCGAACTGACCCGGTTGACAGGTCGGATGAATCGGACTGTTGTGACGTCACCTGGGGATACGATGTGGATTGTTTTCAGCAGCGATGTCTCGAAATCCGGCCGAGGTTTTAGTGCGACACTTGCAGCTGTTGAACGTCCAGGTATTTTACACTAAAATAACGAGGTGTAAAATGTGATAAACTTAAAACCTTTCTTAGCCTATAGATTCATTCTACCCAGAAAAAAAAATAAGCCGAAACATCGTTTTAAGACTCGTTTTCACTATAAACTTAGTGGTGTTCGGATTCCGCTCAAACGATTTCCAACATTGCTCGTGCAACGCTACTTGCTCTTTGCATAGCCGATTAAGAAACATAATTCTATAAATTATGCTGTACCGAACTAAGTTAGTCCACCTGGTTAGTCAAACAAATTAGTAGACGTGAATGTAAATGACCATTGTTTCTATTAGTCAGTAAACCAGCTCAATTCGTATTTATTTCGATAAAAAGATAAAAAGGGCAATTTTATGTACAAGGTAAAATATACAAATGAAATTGAGTGAGGTGACAGCTAAGAATGAAATAGTCTTATGTGGTGCTGTCACCAAACGCGAGGATGAAAATATCAATGATTTAACAGTGCTCGTTTTAAAAGCATGTTCTGTAATGTAAAACATTTCTTGGGCCTTACGATAAACCATCAAAATGTGTGTTCTGAAACACTTTGATTTGACGTTTTTATATTAAAAATTTGATTAAATTCCATTTGGTTCAATTGAAATATTTCTTATTCATAAAGGGTATACAAATGAAAAAAAAAATGTATTTTTTGTTATAAATGCCAATTGAGCAATTATTGAAGTTGTATAGTATACAATAGATTGCATCCTTGCATACATACTATTGATATGTTTTCATTGACTGCTTTGTTCTAGTTTGCCAAGACGATGAATTCCAATGCAGGAGTGGCCTGTGTGTTTCTCCTTCACAAATATGCGACAGCTTCAACGACTGTTTGGACTTCTCAGACGAGGATGCATGCCGTAAGTTAGAGACTGTGTACACACTGTGCTCTGAACACAGTTACACAGTGTGTACATTATGTGTTCTGATCACAGTTGCATACTGTATACACTGTGCTCTGACCACAGTGGCACAATGTGTACATTATGTGTTCTTATCACAATGGCATACTGCGTAATGGTGGCACACTGTTTTATTACTGCGGTCTAATCGCAGTGACATATTATATTCTCACTGTGGTTTGATGAGAGTGGCATACTGTGGAAAAACTATGGTTTGATGAGAGTGATATACTGTGGAAATACTGTGATCTGATGACAGTAACACATATTGTTATCACTGTGGTCTGATGACAGTGACATACTGTGTTAACACTATGGTCAGGTGAAAGTGACATACTGTTTGAACGCTATATAGTTTAATGAAAATGACATACTGTGTAAACACTATGGTTTGATGAAAGTGACATACCGTGTAAACACTGTTGTTGTGATGACAGTAACATACTTTGTTATCACTGTGTTCTAACGACAGTGATATAACTGTGGAAACATTTTGTTCTAATGACAGTGACATACTGCACTATTACTGAGGTCTGATAACAGTGACATACTGAGTACACACTGTATATGGATTACAGTGACAGACTGTGTAAATTCTATGGTCTGATGAAAATGACATATTGCGTAAACACTGTTGTCTTATAGGGGCACCGAGTGTAATATACTGTGGTGACAGCGTGGAACCGTGATAAGTACACAGTGCATCACTGTGGTCAGACCACAATGAAAGGTTGATTTCACAATCCAATGTGTGGTCGTAATGTTGACAGTGCTCAGCATTTTTTGGCCATTTTACTGCATTATAATGTTCTTGAATGTCAAATGTATATTGAACGATTAACGTGACGTCATATCTTACAAGTGAAAAAAAGTTATACAGTACCCCAGTCATTTATAGCACTCTTTCTTTTCCGTTTGCACCAAGTTTAATTTCATTCTAATGGTTTTAATAATTCATTTAATCCTGAAGCAATATGTGAGGCAATCCCAGACGTTTGCAGACCAAGCTTGTCCTACAACTCAACTTTCTTTCCTCATCGACTGGCACAAAGCAGTCTGGAAGCAGAAAATAGTTTCACTGAAATGGTAAGTCTGTACCAAAGGTAATTACCCATACTAGGGTATTTGACCCACTATATATACAAAAAGATCAATATTTGAGTGTCAATTTATTTGTTTATCTTATACATCCTGAATGGATTAAAGGAAAATATAACGTAAAAACTTTTACTTATATCATTGTTCATCCGAAGGTCTGGCTTTTTTGGGTCGTACTTCATGAGACATTACTCTTTTCAAAAGGAGTCCCTAACCGTTAGATTGACATTAAGATTTCTTTCTAGACGTCGTATACGGTACCAACTGATGGATATCTTTCTATTTTTGTAAAGCACGTCAAGGGCAACTTTCATGGCAGATGCCACAATCAAAATTTTAAAGAGACGGAAGCAGAACTGATTTCGTAGTATCGTTGTATATACAAATGGCGGAGGGGCAATAGGAAAATTGCAAATTAGGGGCGTTTGGCTAAATATTATTTCACGGAATGTCATGTGGAATTCTCATGTCAACATTCCAAGTTGGTATATCAAAGATCAGGCCATCTCAAACAATTTCTCTTGCAACTTTCCTCCAGATATCCGGTGTTTCCTCGTGTCATGAGAACCTGCAAAGCTTCACCTGCAACCTTCTGTATCCGGAATGCACCCATAATGGACCAACCCATCGGGTGTGCTACTCAGAGTGTGTTGAGATCACCGAGGCTTGTAGGGACACCTACGAGCAGACCCTTGAAAGCACCTGGCCCTTTAACTGCTCGCAATTTACAGATGAAGCAGCTGAAAGTGGATGCTATGCTGCAGAAGGTGGTAAGACATTACTCTAGGATTGAAATAATTTGTGCTATTCATAGCGTTGCGATAAAGACACAAGCCAAGTATATAGAGGTATATTGATTTCCTTTTCTATCAGCAATAAGATAACTCAACTCATGTGGGCTGCGCTATAAGGTAAACAGATGGAGACTTATTGGGTGATCTTTTTTTTCGGCTTAAAAATGAAATTTTGAATGAACTCCATTTAATTTCCTTCTCTTCGTTTCCTCTGATATTTATTTAGCTGTCTGTATTATATATAACTATATCTGTCCAGTTGTTCCCACTTGTCAAATTAATAAACCTAGTAAAATATCAACCTTTTCCAGACCTGTCCGGATCCAGCATCTGCGGTACCCGTCCTGCATACTCCCCGAGCCAGTCGAGGATTGTCGGTGGTATCAATGCGCGTCTCGGAGAGTTCCCCTGGATCGGATCAATGAGAAACGATGACGGGTCGGATGGGGCCGCGTTCTGTGGGGCCTCTCTGATTAGCTCGGAGTGGGCGCTCACGGCAGCACATTGTGAGTAAGTACATCAAGCGGCGCCAAAACGCTCTATCCCATACATGTCTTTGAAAAACAAATCTCAAGAGAAGAAAGCGTTTGATCCAAGATTTTGTGAAAAAGACGTTCGGGCATCAATGAGTAAATGCGAAGATTATTCTCCAATACATTGAAGAGACAATTTCCGAATAGCAAACATTAGCGGTTACTTCCGAAGATTCCACAATCTGTAAGTTCTATTTGTCCAAACATGGGGATCTATACGGACCTGGATTAGCATCTGGCATCCATTGCTGTTATAACCATTGAGTTCGTATGCACTCTATTACAGATGTGTTTGATCTGGATTCCACTTGTTACAATACAATATAAACGACTAGACAAAACAAGGATATCAAATAATTACTTTCGCCATTCCAATCTAAATTTCCTATGGTGCAATTTATTCAAAGCCGTATTTAATGCCTTTCTTTAATTCAAGTTGATTTGTGTCAATTCTATCTTTAAAGCTATGGATACGTCGATCGTGTGATCTTCGGAAACATTCGGCTGTCGGGCATCTCCGAATCCGAAGTGAACGCCGAAGTGTCCGAAGTAATCATCCATCCCGACTATGACGAATATACCACTGACAATGACATTGCTCTTGTGCATCTAGTGGAGCCAGTGGTATTCAGTGATTACGTGAGACCAGTGTGTCTAGCAACATCTTCCAACGAATTGAGGGATTATCGGCAGTGTGTCATAGCTGGATGGGGTGTAACATCAGAGGGTGGAGGTAAGGCCACAGTCACATAGAAGCCCGGAAGCAAAACGATTCATAAAGAATCATTGTTGGGAGGCAGTTAAATGTGAACTGAACAAAAAGTCGTGTTGAATCGTGTTGCCTCAGAGAACCAATGTGACTGGGGCTTAGGGTGACCATAGTTAGAAAGACTTATTTGTATCATATGATATAACGTTCCTTTGTGACATTTATAGAAAAGTGCGATCATCAAATTTATGATTGTACTATTCGGAAGCCCAGGCCTTTTAAAGTAGCAAATGATAGAGCTTATCGTTTAAATTATATTTACATTATTATTATTTTTTTTGCAAACGTATACATTTGTCTATTTTGAGATTTTCAGGAAAAAGGTCTGTGTTAGAATTTTATTCCAGTGGAATACTATGTGTGGCTACGGCACTATGGACCTTTCTCTGAATTGATATTCTAAAATTGCTATTCAGAAGCTGACAACTTTTAAAACCATCTTTAATGAGTCGGTGGGCGTCGGTGACAGTTAATGTGACTCTCACGAAAGAGGAATCGATCACTAATGGGCCATTGTTTCTGGTTTACATGTACTTTTTTTTTCTGAGAAACTGTTTTAAGATCCCCTAGCTGTAAGCATGATAAAGTCATACAGTGAGTATCGCATGCAATATAATGTACAAAATGACTTGTCATACAAATATTTTAATCACGATATAATAATAATAATAATAATAATAGATGCAATTTATATAGCGCACGTATCCACTTTGCGGAGTGCTCAATGCGCTTTGCATTATTATTGCACAAACTATTTCCGCAAAATAAAGTGGGTCATGGACAATAGAGTCGTACGTCGTGTATTGAACTGTGCGAACACAACACTAACAAGTTGGTTCCAATTTGAATAGCATTACAAAGGAGCATTGAATTGGCGTTCGACTTAATTTTCGGAAATAGATTATATCATGTTTTTGTATGATTCATCGATCAGATCAAGAACGGACCATGCGTAGAGCTGTTGTGAATCTCATCGACTATGATTGGTGTAATTCTGAAGTGGCGTAAAACGGGTCTCTAACTGAAAACATGATATGCGGTGGATATCAACGGGGGACAATCGACGCTTGTCAGGTAAGCATAAATGACGATTTCGGTTGATCTTCTGAAAGAATTTTGGATTCAACCGGTGTATCAATTTGGCATTTTTACGAAACTCTTATCTTTAGGATAACTCTTTACTATTATCATCTTTAACGTTAGCTTGCACTTTGAACATAAGGAAAAAAAACAGGTGTACAGAATAAGCAACTCACATTGAATCCTTGCGAAGGCTGCTGTAGACGAAATATATTTCGTTCCCATTATTCAGCAGAAGATTAAATTTGCAAGTGAAATCCGTTCTTATTTTCTTTTGGCATAAAGAGGAAGGAAATATTCATCCAAAGACATGATTGGAAAGTTCAATAGGTAAATTGTTTATTTTGATCATTTTTTTTTTGTTCTATATATTCGGAGACGTAATTAAATTATGAGTTACGGAGGGGATCAAATGTTGATATTAAACGCGATAAATAAACAGGATAAGGAGGGCGAATATAAAATGGGAAGAAGACGAATTATGACTGGAAAAGATGCATCAAAGCGAAGAGTCTTGAATAGTGAATGGTATGAAGAGCCAAAACAAACTATTTAAGTGGCCTTAGCAAAGCCATTAGAGGGTTCTCAAAAGAATGCACATTGCACAGATAAACCTGTCACAAAACACCAACCTATATACAAATAGTGACGCTTCTGCTGGTTTGCCGCGCCCGAAATCTGAACTCGTGTTGTCGGATCTACTTTAATTAACACTTACTTCCTTCGCCACTCACAGGTATGTAAATGTCAACTAGACCGAGCTTATTCATGGATAACCGCTGGGCTTTAATTCTGAAATAATTTTCTTCTATCTATTACTAGGGAGACAGTGGTGGACCCTTAGCATGTGAGGGGGATGATGGACGATGGCATCTGGTTGGAGCAACCAGCTTTGGTGAAGGCTGTGCAAGACCTAATAAGCCCACCGTGTATGCGCGCATCTCTCGATATCAGTCATTCATCAATGCTGTAGTCTCAGGCTGTAAGTATAATCAATCATGCATTTAGAGTTATTTTGTAATAAATTCGCCAATAGGCCTACTTCCAAATATCATATGGTATTGCTCAAACATAGATTACGATTTCAATGCTTGAATTGCGATCTGGGTACGGTGAGTGGATAATGTTCTTAATATACCAGAATTGAATTACAAAGCCTTATGTAACCTTTACCAAATCCTAACCTTTTTATATGTAAATGTATATCAAATTACTGAAAATAGAGAAACACGTGTTCAATTGTATATGAGAATGGTATCAGTATATTACTTTTAGAATAGATTCAAAGATCCAAAGCCCCCCAATTTCATAAATTTCTATATCTGGAACTCAATTCAATCATATCGATGAGATTTCTAGGGCAGTTTTTCATAATTCATAAATCCCGTACGTGCAGTTCATCATCATTCGTGTCATGCTCGTACCAACGGATTTAAAAGAATTTGAAAGTGTCAATTCTTTAACTCGTTATATTTTGTTATCCCCTCAGCATACTCACCGGGCGTAAACGAAGTCAGCCTCGACGACGGAGTCCCAACATCCATCACGTCTCCCAACTACCCTAGCGGATACGAGGTCAATGACATCATCGTCTGGAAGATCACTGCCCCAGTCGGACGGAGCGTTCGCATGGACATCATCGACTTCGCTTTGGAGGAAGGTTACGATTACCTCTTCGTTGGTGATGGCATGTACCCTGTCAGTTCGACGGAGATGGCGAGGATCACGGGATACGTGGACAGCAGATCGGTGACGTCATATGGCAGGCATATGTGGCTCAGGTTCCTGAGTGATTTTTTGATCGTTGATGCCGGATTTGAGGTCCAACTGAACGCCGTCGATCCAAGAGGTAATTATTACTCATTTAACCATACAGCAGGTATAAGGTATAAAGGTATAAATTTTATTGACTATATCAACCTCCTCTCAGGGTATGAGAGTACAAAATATTTACAGTGATAACAAAGATAAAACAATATACAAAGATATATGACATACATATGACATATACAGGGTTATGTACCATACATAGAAGACATAGATAATAAACTTTTTTTAACCGTTGAAACCGGTCAACTTCAAAGTAGAAGTAAAATAAGAAAATATAAACCACAATAAACGTGTACGAGAATACTAATATTAGATCAAGCACAACAGTAACCAGATTTCAATCATTGTACAAAAAGAATATAATTGATAAAATGTTATCTTTGGCCGAGCAGAATAAATAATTTGTCTTTTCTTCTTTTTCTTCTCGTTTCTTCTATTTCACTTTTCTTGCCTGAATTTTTTTTCTATTAGTACCACAATATTTTTGCTGTGTGTGAGTGCGTGTATGATGTGTAATGATTATTTAATTATGCATGTCTTTGTTAAATGTTATATTAATGTTTTATTAAGTTATATATACTTGTATGTTTTTGTTCAAGGGGCCCTTTATCATAAGCAAAACGCTGCTTCTTTAGGGTCCCAACCATTTTTATTACTTTTACCTTTGTATATGAAGTGAATTTTAATATGGTTAAATAAAGTCTAATTGAATTGAATTGAAAATTGAGTCATTCACTCACAAATTACGCTTGAAAAATTGGCTACAGTATAAACACTAATTGATGATTTGTTTACATTTAGCAGAAACATTCTTCAGATTGACAAAACGGAAAACAGATCGTTTGATGATTTTGTAAACCCCATAAACTTTGTTCCTTTTTATAACACTAATTTAGATGATAATCTTATTATCAACGTCATGGACACCACACCAGTCACTAGCGTACAGATATCGTCTCGCAATTATCCCGAAAATCCTCCTGCCTACGCTTACGAGATCTGGCGAATTGTCGCTCCAGCAAACCACACGGTCGTCATAAGAATCATAGATATCGACTTCGACTATGAAACCCTGTTAGAGGTCGGCTACGGGACGAGTCCACGAAGTTCTACGATCATTCAGATGTTATCGACTGGACTCGACTCGATGAGAACGATTACGTCACCAAACAGCGCCCTATGGATTAGATTCCAGACAACCAATCAGACTAGCGGGAGAGGATTTGTTCTACAAGCGACAGCCAGGAGATTTGAAGGTTTATTATTTGTGTTCATTAATTGATAAATGATATGTTTTAACTGTATAAAGGTCGCCTTTTTATTTTTACACAACGTCATATATTTTATTGTTTCGTTTGTCGCTTAGGATAGTAGGAAACGAACATATTCAATTCCGTTTAAATCTAAAATATATTTCTATACTTAAAGATTTGTTTTGAATATTCCATATGCTGCCAGGGTAACCTGAGCGCTAGATTAAGAAATTCATAACCGCTGCAATCGACATAATCATTATAATGATCGTCATGATAATAATAATAGCAATAATGATGATAATAATGATAATAATGATGATGATGATGATGATGATAATAATAATAATAATAATGATGATAATAATAATAACAATTATCATCATCATCATGGCAATAATAATAATACATCAAATTTATAGCGCGCTCAATTCTAAACGGGTTCAACGTGCTTTACATAATGATGCATTCAGCCATCAGCATCGTCATCATCGTCATCATCATCGTCATCATCATCATCATCGTCATCATCATCATCATCATCATCATCATCATCTTCATCATCATCATCATCAAAGTCATGATCATCACTGTTTGACAGAAAATGTTTATTTCATTCTCCTAATCTTGCTTCTGCAGATGTAAACGAATGTGAGAGCGATCCGTGTAATAATGGAGGCACCTGTACGGATCTCGATGTTGGTTTTCAATGTAGCTGTACGGATGGATTCAAAGGAGATATGTGCAGAAATGGTACGTAACATCTTGCTTTGTTTGCAATGGTTATGCATTTATTATGAACAGAGAATGTGCGATGAAGGCACAAATGATAAAGTCATGGGCCCATATTCTGATAGCAGGTTTAACTTAAACTAGAGTTTAAATCTGTGGTTTAAGTATGGGAAGCCAAAAGAGGCTTGAATCTATAACAGTCGGTGTTTAATTTACCAGCTCATTTGGCACTCATAGTATTAAAAACTGTCTTGGAATAAAAACTGAAATAGTTTTCTACATTATTAGAGCATGGGAAAAGAGAGCAGTTGACATAAGAATTATTCAGTTTAAATAAAATGTTGGCACTTTGGGCTTCCCATACTTAAACCACAGATTTAAACTCTAGTTAAACCTGCTATCAGAATACGGGCCATGTAGTCTAACTGTGTGGACCATCCATGCAATAATGGAGGGACTTGTGTGGTCCATGATCTAAATTGGCACACATAATTTTAATTAGGGATAATGACATTTACAGTTGGCTGTGATAAAGTATTCACCACCTATTTTAATCCTTACAGTGCCTTATCACTGTTATATCCCATAGAAGTATATTACTAAAAAGCTAATGTGTCTATTTTCCCAATAGATAACAACGAATGTGCATTTGATAACCCATGTCATAACGGAGGTTACTGCTTGAATACATATGGGAGTTTCATCTGCTACTGTCTTCCTGAGTACACGGGGACTCTATGTGAGACTGAATTGGGTAGGTATAAGTTACTGATACAATGAACCCGAGAGAGGTATCAACGTACTAGTTGAATCGTTTTTCGAAAAAATGTGTTTGTTACGATTTTAAAGGCATTAATGCACCACGATAATATTCGCAATAATAAATAACCAGTTCGGATTCCCAGCACAATGAAATTGTGTTTCCTTTGCTTTTATCATTATTTTTCCACAAGCTCAGTTTATGCGGTTGATAATGTTGACCATCAAATGCAGACAGCCCAGGGCAAAACTCTTTCTTAAATACTAGTTTTCTTTTTGTTTATAATATGCCGCCCATACTGACGAAGCGCATTCCGTATGACTGGATCTGATGGATAATGATAGAATAAAGTAAACATATACAAACAGCATAATCAGAAAGATTTCCGAAGAATAAAATATGGCATGGTCCAATGTACCTTTACGTCACAAAATCGTAATAACATCATTACCTTAACCAACTTCTAATTAAATGACGACCAAAAAAAATTAGAAACGCTTTCTGATTATAGTTCTGCAGAGCTAAATAATCATCTGTCAAATTTGCTTCCTAGATACAAATGACAGGGTAATAAATCTCTCCAGAAACCAATCAACAGTAATTTCGTCACCAAACTACCCATCCGGCTATGAGTCGAACCTGGACCTCACTTGGTATGTCACGGCACCCGATGGCTATATCCTCTATATCCAGGTCCTAGATTTGGCATTAGAGGACCAGTTCGATTTCTTATACCTGGGATATGGGCCTGGTCCTAATGAGCCAGGGTCTTGGGAACTGATTCAACTGACGGGATCGAATTCCAGCAGTGACCCTGTAATACCTGGCAATGCCGCCTGGGTTAGAATGACTACTGATGTATCGAAAAATGAGTCTGGGTTCAGTCTCTACGTCGCTGCCATACCTGCCACAGGTAAATATGTTCATGGATTATATCAATACAGGGGGACTGTAACATTAAAGAGTTACGATGAATTAAAGACTTATTGTATATACGGTTCTTTGGAACAAGTTCCTTGTTTTTTCTATGCTTATTATTTAGTTGGATCATTGAGTAACAATGGATTGGTGGCGTCATGTGTCATTCTGATTGCATATAATCCCATGGATGGTGATCTAAAAATTCCAAATAAACCGCAAAAAAAATACTTGTCAGGTTATGAGAGATCTTCTAAATTGATTTTTTGTAATTACTGACGAAGAAAGTTCTTTTCCACAATCAAGACAATATTTACTGATGATTAATTTATATTAGATTACCGACTAAATTAATTATTTTACACAGTACTTTCGCCTCCACTGGGAGCATCTTCTGTGTCGTAGATATTGTTTCATTTCTCTTGACACCATGAAACAGTACTGTAGTGCTCTTTGATCACATTTACCTCCATTTTTATTACTGCCGCTTTTAAATTTATATACCCTTTCATGTTCAATACGATCATTCAAGGGATTGTTATATCTGTCCACGGTTGTGAACGACCTTGTAACGAAAGTTGAATTCTAAATGGTATATACGGCCGACTCTTGACAAAATAAAAGTGATATTTTTTTTTTCACACAGACCCCCGATGAAAAAGAAAGAGCATCTTTAATTTTTTTTTACAAATAGAACTATGTGATTAATAAACAAAATCCAATACCAATAGACAGACCACCTGTGCCCTTGGAAACACCCATATAAAGCGCCGTATAAATGTAATTATTATCACTATTATTATTATCATTATTAAATAATTAAATTAACCTAATGTATATTTCAAATATCTCTATACAGAATGTAGCCAGGATGAGATTGAGTGTAGCAGTGGACTTTGTATCAGTGAGACCGCCAGATGTGATGGGACCAACGACTGTTTAGACTTCTCAGACGAAGAATATTGTCGTGAGTATTGTTCGATTTGTTCTCAAGTAGATTTTAAATTCAAAACAATTTACAAATGTACAAATTTTATTCAAAACAATTTACATTTCAAACATATGATTTCGCGACATAATTTTGGCAAAATTGAAAAAGGAACTGTTGACTTTCTTGAAAGAATTGACTCGGAAAACCTGCACTAGAGTTCAACTGAAAACGGTTGGCGTCAGCCAAGAGTCCCCTTATGCCTGCTACTTTTTCTCCGCAATAGAAACTTGCTCTAAAAAATCACATATATGCTGAGCATTGCGTTAAAAAAGATGTGCGTATCGCTCCATACTTTTTTCTTTACTAAAACCCAAATT
>BQKZ01001977.1:6682-20068 GCA_036244855.1 Temnopleurus reevesii
ATAATTCATTAAGAGTAGCTCCCTCGATCCGATGTCATGAATAATTCATTACGAGAACTTACGAGAACTTGCGAGAACGCGAACGAGAATTATAAGCAAAATTGTGCAAACTTAGGTAGTACTGTTTCCGGGAGCGGCTGGGCACATTAGCAATGATGGCCGTAAAAACTAAATTAAGGCAAGTTAGGAAAGCGTCATTTGGGGAGCTTTTCAAATCACATTTCCCTCTGAAAAGTCCGAGGCTCTGCTACACGCGCAGTATTGCATATTTGCAGCCACTCAATAGCTCTCTGGAGTAGTGACAATGTAAAAAAAAATGTCAAAAATTATTCCAGAGGCAGAGAGCTATCCATAGTCGTAGATACGCGAAATTGGGCTTGGCATAGTTTTTTTTTTCTCATTTGAATCTCAACACTCAACAGTTAACATTAGGACAGGGGACCCCACAACAAGTTAACGATATAAACATTTGTATCTGAAAGTTTTTAGAGAAGATTTTAACAAAATAGTTTTAAAAAGTGCATGTGTTATCAGCTATGCTATCTTTACTACGGTCACGGGTCCTTCTTTGTGCGGAGCTAATCCTGATCAAATAGCCTACACTACAGAAAGAAGCCTGTGTGGGACTGAGGATTTGTATCGACCCGGTAGCAACTATCATTTAAATGCAACAAACTATAAATAAATCGACAGGAAAACTCCAGTTCAACTTCTTTAAAATATTCTTTCTATTGAGTAGGTGTTCTTAAAATACGAAAATATTGACAACAAAGGGTTGAATTGACTTACTTTTGTAGCTCAAATATCCCGAAAACTGCATGAGTTGGGAAATTTTTATTCTTTCTGTATTTCCTGACGGAGAGGGCGCTCACATAAAAATGTTGTGGCGGTTGTTGAAATTTGGTTGGGCACTCCATAAAATCTGGGGTCAAGTCTTTTGTTAAGTATTTTTTAAGATTCCATTTCAATTATTTTCTTAGGCATACGTCTTAAACAATAATTCCCCTTTTTTCTAAACAATCGGGGTCGAAATTTATTCATTGATTCATTTATTTATGAACCTTATACCAGGTCGCCCATACGAACATAAATATTCAAAATTCACTGGTCTCTTCATATAAAAAAAAAAAACAACTTTCAAAGCGGGATTTAGATAAAAATACTCAGTATCATTAGAATTGAAAATGCAAATGATTAAATTGAAAACATGAATAATAACCATGCGTAAAAATAGGATTTGGCCTATAATATCCCATATAGTTCACAGTGATTATACATGCTTATGGAATCTGCTATATAATAATTTAATAGAGTATCCTAACAGCCTAATGCAGCTGATGATGCAGATGATGATGATGATGATGAAAACAATAATAGTGATTATCTATATCTCTAATTCACATTCTCTATCTCTCTTTCTCTAGCTGTATTTTAGTATTATGGTCAGGTATTTGGACATATATCTGTTTATTTATTTCTTTTAATCTTAATGAAATAATTTTCTGTTCTAAATGAGTTGAATAGGAATAATCAATGATTACTTTCAAGCATCTGGAGTCCTACACAACGGATTGACGCAGACATTTTCTATGTTTTCTGTATTTCGGCACATTTAATAAGCAGGCTATTCATGCAGACAAGCACACAGACCATTTGGTATTCTGTGTCGATTAGACAAATTACATGATTACTTTAATGAAAACCACAAACCATATGGATCGCAATGCTCCAAATATGTATCAATAAATGTGTGACCAAATTTTCATGGTGAAACAAAAACCAAAAACTCTCGTCATTAATCAGATACCAATTGCCGTTCCTTCAAAGCCAGAGCTACCGTATTATCTCGACCATAAGCACCGTGAAATTGAAGAGTTTCCATGCTTGTTGGATATGATTGACATAGCGCCCGCTCTCGGGAGAGAGAAAGGTAAAATGTTTATTAATCATTTCAGCTCTCAAAACTTCCCCCAAAATTAACATAATACATATTCATAAGTCCTCTCAGTCCTTGAGTAACTGTATTGAACGGCTATCGAGTAGATTGCATTCATCGTTGTACAATACGTCTTGCTATGCTAAAAAGGATTGGAACAAATTAAAGCTCATAATGAAATAGTTTCAATTGAACTCAGATACCAGAGCTGCTGATTGACCGGATTAATGAATACCATTCATTGGTGATGATAATGCATCAGTGACAGGAGACCCATCGAACACGATTGAACACGCCACTTTTTTCAGATGATAATTAATTGCCCCAGAACAAAGAGTCGTGTTGATTTGTGCTTAGTCGGGGCTACTATGTGATTGGAGCTTTTTTTTTAATTAAAGAAGAATGTTACTCATTACGTTTAACATGTCTCTACCTATCGGTCTGTATGAAGAACTTCAGAAAATATTGAATTTCGCGAAATGTTAACGTACGGTATCGTCTGCCACTGTTCAATGGGCAGCCATTTCGTTCGTGATCCATTGATCTCAATATCAATTACAAGTAAAAATCTATATGACAAACAATATTACATCACGATAAACAAATAAAGATGAATATTGTGAATATTTCAAAGATTTTAAAAATACATCTATAAGGTCTGTAATTGATATGGTATTTTGAATTTTTGTCTGTTTCTGCTATAGAAATGGAGTTTATTGGGTTTGCTTGACACGATTTGCCTCAATTGGCCTCATGTAGTGTGCATGTATTGTCTGCACACTGGTGAACACAAATAGATGTTTTGTTTTTGAGGCTATCATGGCTATAGAACACAAAAACATGAATGTAAATAACCAACCAGCTGTACTACAGATTTTTCTTTTGTTATGGTCTACCGAAAAATGCTTAACGCTATAGAAAGTTGCGGCCATGGATTAAAATAGCCAACTTATACTAAAAGCTCCTCTCTTCCATTTCTTTTGTAATGCGGAAACTTGATTTCTACTCCGCAAAATGACATGGACATTCCAAGAATATATAATCATTGTGAACACAACGATGTTTTTAAAATAAATCCATACCAGTATTAAGATATTTAGAAATAGTTATGATGAGCTGTGTGTGAAGTGCATTTTTCTTCAAATTCTAAGTTTATAGTTCTATATCATGTATATCAAGAACGCTTATATTGGAGAAAAACAAAATGGGGAACCACAGGTATTGCTGGCTAGCAGACGACATTTTGTCTCAGGAAATATTTATTTATCCCCCAATTCTTCACTTTATATCATGTTTAATATATTATATTCAAATAAAAAGTTAAATTATTCTTGGGGTTTCAATCCCCTTAAATAGTGGTGATCCCACACTTATTGAAACAAAAAAATAACAGCATTCCATGACAGCGTCAATTCCTTTGTCTGTTGAATAAACATTCCTCGACGTGTAAAAGATTTTAGTTTACAGATGCCCAACAATAGATTAATGATAAAATACGACACATTCTCTTTTTCTTTCTTTTTGTGAAGCAAATGACAGGGGCGGATATATGCAAGCAAGGCAACGAAATTTTGATCTTCCCGCTCGTCTGATCCCCCAAAACCATATTTTCACTCGGCCACCACCACTTTGCCAATAGGACGAGGGAAGAATGAAATCTACATAGAGAACAATGGTTAATGCGGTCCCATTTAGGGGCTGCTGCCAGCTCGCCCCTCCTGGATTCCCGTTCGAATAGAATGAAACTTTCCAGAACAAAAGAAAGTAGGGCTAAATTCCTCTTTTCCGGATGTCAAATTATGCTGTTCGAAGACAGCTTGTGCCGCAAAACACACATTTAAAATTATAGACTATATAATCACGATAAAATGATTCACGAAATAGGGGATAACTCCCCTTTCTATTCATCATTATTTAAAATTTAAAAAACGATTTGTAAAAATATTTTCGGATGACTAGCCATTGATACGGCTCGATCTTCCGTAATTATTAGAATCGACAAAAAAAACCCAAACACACAAGGACCTTTGAATGAAATTGTAATTGCGAGAATCTTATGGAAGAATTGCAATGCAATATTGCACACTTAACGGCCCGTATCTTGATAGCGAGGTTTACGAACTTAACCCTGGACTAACTCATTGTTATTTAGACCCGGGCTTTTCAAAAGTTAAACCAAGAGTCTACAGAACAATGACTTAGACCTGGGTAAAGTTAAACCTCGCTATCGAAATACGGGCCATACTGCTCAAAATGCCAATATACACATTACAGTGTCATAGATCGTTGTGTCTGTCCATGATAAGAATTTAACGTTTCGTGAAATCAATTGATCAATGGCAATATAACGACTAAATGAGATCAGGAACCAACATTTGAATCATGTTGAATAGGCGGGTTTACTTATATATTCAAATTTATGTGCGTTTAACGTAGTTACGCGGTATTCCATAGGCCGGTTGATACAATACGACTAAAATACTTGGAATTCAGTTTGCATACATTACTTGTTGCTATGTCGGGCAAGCCTCGGGCAAGGTTTTGGGTTGTCAAGAACAACCTTTGTGTTAGAGGTATGCATAAAATTTGCATCTATTAGCAAACCCGCCTATTAATCCAGGCTTACAGGTCAACTCTTTATCTCTATATTGATATAATTACAAATCATGAATATGTATAAAAGTAGACAGGTCATTGTAATTAAGATTATCTTATCACTATTCATTTACTTGATCATTTTGTACCAGAGAGGGCGCTTGTCAAGAGAGTTATGTTGAACGGTGCTTATGGTCGAGATAAATACGGTATTAAAGGAATATCGAAAAGTTAAGAATAGATCATTATTTTAATAAACACATGAAAACCGATTGGTTCCTTATATCATATGAGTAGAATATCCCTTAAATTAATCCCAGCATTAGAGCATCGGTAGAAAAGAGAGAATGATTGATGGAAAATGTATCTTAAACATATAAATAGAAAGATAGAAAGGGTCAGCGGAAACAATGGAAACTTTTTTTTTACTTCACTTATTTTACAATTAACTTTTAGATTTATGCGATTGACTATTTCTTATCTTATTCGATGAAACGATCAAAGAAAAATAAATTGGATGAAAAACTAAATTCGTAGATACGGAAAATCGATAACATAATAATCCCTGAAGAAACTAAAAGCTTATAGACACCATACGGTCAATGAAAACAATACATAATGAACCTATTTCACCGTATGGGTGACGAATAATCATAGAAATAAACATGTTCGATAATGTATAATGCTTTAACAATTCATAGATCATTCTAAAAAAATGTATAAAAATAACATTGTTTTTTAATGATCCTTAACGTTTTCCACATTTCAACTACTGGGTCACGCACGCACCATCAAATGTGTACTAGATGTGTTTGAATATATTCTGCTGTCACAAAATACGATTGATTAAAATACTGAAATTGTTGAAAATAATATGTGCTGGATTCATTCTATAAATAAGTCCCGAAACCAAATGTTTATGATATCACAACTCTTTGAGAGCAACTCGCGATCGTCAAAAGTACATTTCTCTGGAGTTTGTTATTCATATACGTTGGAAGGTAAGACACATTATAAGTTTTGTTTATTCTCAGTCTTACGATCTTTCCACAATATGCCAGTCTTTGGGAGCTCTTTTATTCTGGAGTCCAATAGTTCAGGTCATAATACCCCCGTGCTTCTTGACTGGATTATATTCGACACAGAATAGACTAACCCCATTTTTTGTAAGAGTGAAAATATTCCGTTCGTTTGCTTCAATTAATCAATTAAATTTCAAATTGACAAGCAGTACGAAAATACATTTTCAATTCGATTACAATAATTACAATGATATCCCAATGCATTGTTCGAAAATATTTAATCGTATAAATTCGTACACGTCATTAGTTAGATTCGCCTGTATTACCCCTTTCACCGTAATTCCATGGAGGAGGGGCTGTCTCTTATACACATCTAGATGTGTATAAGAGACAGNGAGACAGGGGGGGGGGTATTTGATTCCCCATGACATTTTTCGCGATAAGTAATCATGAAATGCTAAAAGTTCAAGTCGTGATTTTCCATTACTTTTTTTTATATTAAGTATCGAGCTTTTTTTTTTTGCTGATCGGCGTTTTTGTCACTGACCCGGGTCCTCGATTTCCTCAAACGTTATAGGGGAAATTCACCGTGACATTAATGTGCTCTCATCAGATGGAGAAAAATATAATGATCAAATTGCGAACTCTCTATTCACTTTGTACACAAAATTGCACATTTTCTTTTTTTCTAGAAAAGTAGACATCATTTCACTTTCCTCTCAAAGTATAATGTGGACATTTTGATTCTGCATGCATTTTAGGATGAAACTTTTGGATTCCTCATTTACTTTTCTCTAAAGTACATAAGTTATATAAGACACATGTATTATTATTAGTATTATTAATTGTGTTTTCGTCAAAATTCATTGATATTTTTCCTTTTCCCTAGAAGTGGTTAAAACAAGTCGAGTCTTGTGAGAATAAAGATATAAAAAGTATTAGCAATTTATAATTTTTTTTACATTACTATTTTATAAGCTTTATAAAAGCGTCGACATGGAAGATTAGGAATTGCCATTCTATTGAATAATTTATTTAATATTTTCTCATACTTTTTAACGCATGATTACATAGAACGATTCGCAAAATAAGTTGCTATTTAAAAACACTTGGACATGAGATATTGTCGTTGACGATACGTAATAATTTGAATTGTGGGCGGGAACACAAGACTATGGCCGATCGAAATTAGATGGGATGAGGGCTAGACATGCCCTTTCCTTCATTAGGCTAAATACTACAAAATACCCAAAGAGATGAGATTTGGATTAGGGTTAACAATGTTTGACATGAATTAAAATTTAGTTTGAAACTATGCTTGGGAGGAAATCCATGCCCCCATCCCGCAAGGCTTATTCACACCAATGGATGCCGAAGGAGCTGTGCTAGTTACTATCTTTCCTATTGCCCTCTCCAGTCCACGCCCCTTCCCCCTTCCCCCTAATACAATCACCAGGAGGTCAGACATTACGTTTTCCCATTTTTTGGTTTGTCAGACCATTATGGATGATGGGCCTCGAAATAGAAACAAAAAAGTGTGCCCCACGTTCATTAAAAAATTCACCCGAGATCGAAACATTTTGACTATCCATGTTGGTAGCTCAAAGTGAAAATATCTCCTACGGTACCTCTAATACCTGCTTCCTCCTTTAGTGCTTTTATTTAGGATGGCGTCGAAGGCGTTGATAGCTCTGCTTGTATTAAGCCTCTTCATGCTGGCAGCAAGCAGACCGAGTGAGCAGGCCTTTCGGAGCAGGCGTAGTAGAGTTGCCAATCGAAGCGTGCGGGAGAGTAAGTATACACTTCAATATTTGGTTTATTTAACTTGCATAATGTTACAAGCACCCCCCCCCCCCCCTTAATTCATAAACATTCAGCACTGAGATTCGAGAAAATGATTACCAAAAAATAGCATTTCCTTTTTTTCCTTTTTTTTAAATCATTGCAGCGGTTTGCATCAAAGTACAAACCCAGTATGTTTACGATTATCTATAACATGTAGTAATTCAACCCGTATTGACAAAAAGACATTAATAAATGTATTTTCCTTTATGTGAACAGAATATTGATTTTTATGTCAATGAAGTTTAATAAATCAAATTCAATTTTTTTGTGGAGGTTGAAAGTCACCGATATTATGCGTCAGTAAAAGTATGAATATATTGGCAGCCCAAATGTTGGAAATATAACAACGACAATGACTATCTTACTTGTTTCTTGTAATTCCTCAAAATGGCATGTGAACAGAATATTCATTTTTTTATGTCGTCAGTTGGATGGATCTTTATCTAGGAATGTTTTGGTAAAATCTAATCAGATGTAGATCGATTTCATTTGGATAATAGTTGACGACTATTCCAATACCCCTCATTAGGGTCCTACTATTAAATGAGGACTGAAAATTGCTGAAAAGTGTCAAAGAACTCCGAACACTTTGCTCCTCAGCAATTTCAATGCTATTGGGATCAATACCGGTTAACCTAAATTGACACACTTGAATGATTGACGTGTAAAGGCACATTGGATCATAACACAGCTATGATTATTATTTCTTGTATTCTGCCTTTTTCAGATTTTGCACGCCGGACCGATAAACATTTCTTCGATCTTGCGGTATGTAACAGCTCACGAAGTGCCGTAGCCGCGGGATATTGTTGCACAAAACCATAATTATAGTTCGCTTTAATTGACAAGTGTTCTTCTATTAATTAACATGCATTTTAACAGGATACCCTTTCAATTGTTGCTATGTCATGATTTATTTACCTTTATGCAACACTAATCTTTGCGTGGATGTTAAAATATGTTTAGCCGCTAAGTACTGTTTCTGGACAGCATGTTGCCCGACCATTTAAGGTCCTCGTGGCATGTTATTACATCTATTGTCGTTATAATTGGGGATTTTCAATATTGCTATTATCATTGTAATGATTATTGACATTCATTTTAACAGAAAGAAACTGAGCAGGATTTGCGTGTGAGGGAGAGTAAGTACTAATTCCAGTGTAAACTTTAACAAAATACTTTTATGATGAAATGTGTACAAGTATGCATTAAATTTGAAATTATGCATCCTCCTGCAATCAACAACAGAGGTGCCCATTGGCCAGACAAATATTTAAAAAAAAATGCGGGAGGGGAGCCCCATCACCAAAAATAGTAAATTGAAGACCTTTTATTTGCAGTGTTGTTTGTTTAGCTTTATTGTTGCTGTTTCCTCTTTTCCCCATTGTCAGCTTACCAATGAAATCTTGGTTATTCTTTTTTTCGTTCATCAGCTTACCACCCTGTAAGAATAAAGATGTATTTATGAAAATCAAATTTCGGGTCCCCCAAATCACAATAACTGTCTGTTAACATAGAATTATAGCCAACATTTTATCATATTCTGAAGCGGTAAACATCGGTTTTAACATGTTTAAAGCCTAATACTTTTACAGCTCATGTATAGTTTACACAGGCGTAGTTCCAATTAATCAGAAAACACTTAGTACCTTTAGCTGTAAAATGTTTGTGATGTAAAATGATATTTGTCTGTGATATATGCCTTCAGTTTTCACCACAAAATATATTAAATCAAAAGTGAAGATTTTCTTCCAGATTGCGGATCGCCTCCTGGGGAGCATTGTAGTGACTCCGGGGTATGTTTCTAAATCATTTTTTTTAATTGTCACATGTTTGATTTCAATTTATTTAGCATACAAGATAAGCTTAGAAATATAACAAAAGTGGCACGATTTTATGAAAATCAGTTGACAATAGGTCCCAAACACAAAAAGCAACTGAACAACAATCAACCAAACTATTATGTGTGTATATAAAAAGCTACTAGATGACAGTCTGTCAAAAGAGCGTACACATTCTATTCATGAATAATAGAAGAAGTAACTGTTGATAAATAAAATTAACATGAATCGAAAATATAATTTTAACGAATTGTATAAAAAAAAAAAAAGTAGACAACGATGATAATGATGTGATGACCCTAAATCAGGACACTGTATGTCTATTTTCCTCATCTCGCTTCCACAGAATTAAATTCATCAGCAGGCATTACTGCAATCAGGTATAGTATAAACTAATGTACGAAAAACACTTTTAAAGGAATGAGATAACCCCGGGTTGATATTTTGTTGACCCCTGTATACTGTAAATGTGGTGACATAGAAAGGAACATTATAAAGAATAAGGACAAAACTTGTAAGATGGATCCCCTGTTCTGGGCTAAATAGATCTCTCATTTTAAGAGAAGATAAACAAAACGTGCAAGTAAAATCTGACATTTAAGAATAACTAAACAAAACTCTGCACTGTGGAGTTTATAGATTGCATGTTTTAATGAAAACGGATGCAAGGAAGGTGGTGAATGTCACCATTCCTTCCTTACAGGACTTTTCATGTTATGTGAAAATATATGCAGCTGCTATCATTATTTTTAAAACAGTTTGTTCAGAAAGTGTGCTCTCTCAGAGAGAACTATTTAGGTGTTTTCTTAATAGGCATACAGAAGCTGGCGTCGCAATTTAAGTTGGATTTTAACCTCTTGATATCAAATCGTAATTAACATTTTCAAGAACGAAATTTCTAGAATGATGAAAGTTAGGCCTTGCCGAGCTCGAACTTTAATATTAGCAAAGTGAAGTGACTTTCCATTTTGCACCACGGCACATTAACATTATTATTGAGTGCCATTCGATTGGGGTGGGGTAAATGATAGTGTACCGTACTCCTCCCCCATTAACATTTTGTGAAATTGGTAAAAGTGCCATAGCATTTTATGGAATCAATCGTGATATTGATCGATAATATTAAGATAGTCATGGCAAATCAACTGCTCGACATGTAAATTCTTTTGAAAACTTTTAATAGTGAAAATATGTGGTAATTCTTCGAAACTAATCGTTATATTTTTATTCTCAAAACATTACTTTCACACCCTTAGATTACGAACGACGATTATTTGTTGCCCAGAGAGGAGGATGACATCACTGATCAAGATGACTATTCTTTATTCATCTTATTAGAGGCCATTATGATATTAGGTAATACCGTATGGGGATTACCTAACATCATATATAATTTTCTCTTTGTTGAATTGGTTCTTGAATTAATTCTGTTCTGGAATTGCTTTCATAGTTCAGACTTTTAAAATACATTGAAATATTATGAATTGGGTCATCTTTATCTATACATTTGGTTTTCGTGAAAGATCCTATCTTCGAACAAACTACGGTGTCGTATATAATTTTTTTCAGAGTGCCCCTTTGAATATCATTCAGCAATATACAAAATTAGAATGAAAGGAACAAAAGGTGCCATGCCAGTTTCGTTAAGATAGGTGAAAACTTGCACCTTTACACCAATGTCTCACTCGATGAACATGATTGATATAACTGTTATACTTTTGTAAGATAATGTCGAGACCCTAAATTACTCTGGCTCGATGATTAGAGTGTCTGTCTCATGATCGTGAAGTTTTGGGTTCGAGCCCAAGCCGAGTCATATACCTGCTCTCGGCATGTCAATATAAAGAGCATTTAAAGGTCCACTATTATAAAAATACAAGTTGATCTGTATTGATGTATTATACCATTATCAATACCATTTTCAGTGAAAGAGGGCCCAAATATGTTTCATATATTTTATAATATTTTTTCTTCATTTTTATGTTGGCTTAGTTGGGAACGCCCCTAAAAATTTCTTTCAAATGTCAATCCTGTTGTGACATCACAAGAGTCAAGTTTGTTCACCTTTCTAGATCATGTTTCAGAGCTGGTTCTGTAAATAACAAAAGGAAATATGTGGATCAATGTAGGTATTTCAATTCAGGTTATTGCGCATTCCAATTCTCTTTCATGGTCAATCACCTGAATTGAAAGTGTCAATAGTTTTAATAATAGGCTACTTCAACACAATAAGTTGACGTGCGGGTTAAAAATGTGACTTAAAAAGGTTATTCCTTCTCCTAGAGAAGTTTCTGTAAAAAGCAAAAACTATTATTTGGTTGTATTTGAAAAGCATAATTTATATATAACTTGGTACAAGATGCTTGCAAAAAGACCAATGTGACATAAGAAAAAAATTCTTTCATTTACTGTGTCCACTCACATTATTTGGTCATGCTGTTTGTTTGTATAGGGTAGCCGCACCAAACTGGGCTTTTTAAGGGGAGGGGGGGGGGGCATTAAATTTGTCTTTGTTTTGATATCTTTGCAAATGTAATTTTAGACATCAAAGTATTCAGGATAAGAGACCTACGTCAATTCACTTTATATAAAATTATGTACAAAAATACTATGTTTAAATTCATCATGAATTCCTATTTCTGACATGATTACAAAAATAAAATAATTTCCTTTTCACTCAAAATTATAATTTCTCACGTGTGCCTTATTTCCGTCACCATTCTATGGTCAGACATGTTGAGATTGTCAATGTTCATGGTCAATGTTGAGATTAAAATACACGGCCACAGGCACGTGCAGGGAAATAGTGTTATAAATGATCCACATATTTTTTTTTCAAAATAGAAAGAAAGCCCATGCACTGACAATAGCAAAAAAAAAAAAAAAGACACCCTAAAATCTTTGCTGGTGTTGTATTTCATTATAAATAAACACACATTACTATCATCAATATTTGTTCCACTGGCTCCGGAAAAATAAAGGTGCTAATGTATACATTTATGAAACCGAAGCCCCCTTCTATGTGCTACACTCTAAAAATGATTATTGTAATCAATATTTTACCAAATGCATGTCTGTTAGGTAAACGTCTGCCCAATTAATATTGGGTAAAATAGTACACAATATATTCCCGTTTTTACCGAATATTGAGTAAGCTATTTCACAGTGCACAGAGCTGCTGCAGTAAATTTATACAGCCTGAAAGTGTGAAAATTGTGTATGTGTGTGTGTGTGTGTGTGTGTGTGTGTGTGTGTGTGTGTGTGTGTGTGTGTGTGTGAATATAGAAAAGAGCTATATAGAAACTCCATAACGTATGAACGGGTGAACCGTAGGTACAGGTGTGTATGTAATGCGTAGATGTGTGTATGCGTATGTGTGTGTGTGTGTGTGGGGGGGGGGAATATGGTTTTAGAAAGAGAATCTCGACAACGTAAAGTATGAACGGGAGTGCATGAAGGTACATGTGTTTGTATGTGTATGCGTGTGTTCGCATCGGCACAAGAGAGGGTGTGTGTGAATGTCTGTGTATACGTTTTGTGCGTGCGGACTCGCATTTGTTAGTGTGTGTGTCAATGTATTCATATGCGTATGAGTAAGTGGACGTGCGTGCGTGTGTGTGTTTGTGTGTATGTGTGTGTGTGTGTGTGTGTGTGTGTGTGAATTTGTTGGTAAATTCGAACTGCATTTTTTTAACCTGAACAATGTATATTTATAAGGACATGATAAGATGACGAAGCTGAATGCTATTGTCATACCTAAGCACTTTTTACACTATTTACTATTCTTTTAAAAATTCAGTAAAATGTATTGAAGAATATATATCTGGTTTATAAATGCAAAATTGTCTGATGTGCCCTAATTGGCATATCAATCAACCGGTAAATCATCAGCCTTCGATGAAATCAAAAAGCAAATAATAAAGTCAGAGAGCAATCTTAATTGTTTTTACTTTGTAAATCCAGTAAACGGTTTGATCGATGATCCGCAATGTAATGGCACATTATTGATTTAATATGAGCATGAAACAAGGCTAATTTAAGATCGCCTCTATTTCATTTTGGGGCAAGGCATCTTTTACATACTGGAAAAGGGCAAAGGATTCCATAGCAAAAAGCCAAGTCAGCAGTAAGAACGATATGTTACAAA
>BQKZ01001977.1:34527-45489 GCA_036244855.1 Temnopleurus reevesii
TGTTTGGGGGGATTCATAAGTCCCTCCCCCCCCCTTCCCCCCGAAGTGAAAGCAAAATTTATGGAAGACTTTTTTCGCTTGACAGGGTTCGATTGCATTTAAAGTTCTACTTTAAAATTCTGAAAATTAAATGCCAGCTTGGTTGAAATTAGAGTTGCGTTCGTTCAATTTTCTTAGTTGCGTTTTAACACAACTTCTTTTTTTTTATGTTTAGGGCCCAGTTCTTATAGGGAGCTGGAGCTAGAGGCGCTTTCACCTTGTCAAGCCTCAATGCTGGATGTTCCAGTAATATGATTGTGCTGTAATGAGATGACAATATTAACCTGTCCGATGTTGGTTTAAATGGGAACTATTCACCGTTAGTGAATTCCCACCAACTGGTAAACATTTTCTAAAGAAGTGTATTTTGGATTTGCCGATAATTGCAAACTTTTTTTGTTCAAGTCTAATAACATTTGCTCTGCACTCGCAAAAATCTCCCCCCCCCCCAAAAAAAAATCCAATTTCATAGCTTAGTTATCTCCCAAGATATGTTGTGATGTTGTATGTCAGCGATGGATTCGGCAGTTAAAGACTATTGTCATTACAGTGTGTAAAGGCGATTGAATGTGCCTCCCCAATATTGGAAGTTAAAAATATGCATTCTTAACGAATGGAACTATTTTTTGTTTGTCTTCCACACAACCTGAAAACGAGTAAACTCGGGGCCAATCTTAAAACTGGGTAAACATTCTTTTGTGTATAGTACACGAAGGACTTTCCCAAACTAACCCAAACTCGTATGTTTGTTCTTTCAATACATATATCATATAGCTTGAATACATAATGTGAGCTCAGTCGAATAGGCCCCATGTGGAGGGGCAAATAAAAATGTTTTTGTATGATACATATCCACCACAATTCTATTAATGAAAAAAAAAATGATCCATGAAAACAACCAAAGAGTATGAATCTGCGGAGCCAGTCTTTTCACAAAGTTTCCCCTTTTGCTGAACTGAAAGGCATGACCCAGGATTTACATTCTGGAAATGGTCACAAAACGATCATTAAAATACAATCACACCTCGTTATAAAGAGCACTGATATAACGAGATCTCGTTATAACAAGGTGATTTTCCTGGTCCCATCTCTTTGTATTGTATAAGATTTTGACCCTGATATAACAAGGTTTCAATATAAAGAGGTATTTTTTTGGTCCAAATAACGAGGTTAGACTGTATATATTTATCACAATACTTCCTTCCCACTTCGACAAACGGTGCATTAAGCTGAAGGATTCACTGGCACTGATTTTGTGATTACAACAATGGAGTAAAATGTGTGGGTTTATCAATAAGTATACAAGTACTACTAAAAAGTTAGGGATCGATCAAAAAATGTCTATGTATAATTTTAGTGAAAGTCTGATAATCGGGAGATAACAAAAAGAAACGGTTTTGGATGTAATCAAACACAATGACAATTAATTTCACATATGAATAATTTAAGTTATTGAATAATGTATCATGCTTCAGTTCACGACCAGAAAAGTGCGATCATTCTGAAGTGGTACAATTACAAAGTTATCCCTAACTTTTTCAAAGTTGTGTTATATACTCAGGACCATGATGTAAAACAGTTTTTACCTGATCTTGTTATCCTGAATAAATATGTTTGAATAAATAAATAAATAAATAAAATACTAAGATCGGCTTAGCCAATGAAAATACATTTATTATATATTATCATATATGATTTAGGATAAATTCTATAGCAAATTGGTTGAGGTTTAAAGGTTTAATTGGAAAATTATCTCAGAGCAAAAAGCCCCTAATCTGCATGTAAGGATGTAGGTGCAAACTTTTAATTTTGTTCAAATAATCTGAAACAATTCCTCATGTTCTAAAGCACAGAAATACCTGAAATACTAGATATTTTTTTAAAAAGAATTGTTCTTTTCCGGTCCATGAATTGACTCTTTCAGAAATTGATTTTGATTCTTTACATGCAACTTTCTTCACTGTTTAATGATTCAAACGTTAAGAGGGGAAATGCATTTGAAATCTATCTCTTTCCGCTGCTATTTAATATGCAATTATTATTGAAAATATCTCAAAGGATACGATGATACCTCATGATTATATAGCACAGACTTTCTCAAAATGAATGTCTTGTGATATATCATTTTAATAATCACAACAAGCTGCATTTTCATTGGGAATAAGGGACATAAAGCTGGACTTTTGTGATTTTGGATAGCAGGGATGGGATCGTTTCTAACCCCTCATATTAGGATAAGCACTTGTGTTGAACAGACAGATGGTTCTAAATCATACTTTTTTTGCAGTGCAGTACGGTCCTTCGTTGCATCTCTGTCATAGTTTGCAAAATATAACTGCTTTGTGTTGTTCAAAAGGAGAATCGTTCAGGCAGAATAACTTTTCAGCTTGTGCATCCTTGTAAAAATATTTGCTCATAGCTCAAAACATTCCTTAATTTTCATCATTGCATGCAAGTCCTCGCTTCCCATTCATTTTCCCTTCTTGTAATGCTTCTGTCAGATTTGTTCAAACATAGCAGCTATTTCCCAAATAATCATGCAATCTTTACCCCTCCTTTTCATTTGCTTCCCTGCAATGCTTCTCTTTTAGCTGGAAGAGTTTGGTAGAAGTTTTGGTAAGTGCTATGGTGAAGGTGCAAGTACTTTGTTAATGGTCACAGTCACTTCATAAAATATTATTTTGATTTCCACCAATTATACAACTAACAATTAACCATGAATACTGCAATAAACGGGAAAATTTATATGAAGTGAAACCAGGTAGTTTCACGGTCTTAAAAATTACTTTTCAAATTCTAATCTTACCCTGATAAAACAAGGTAGAGTGTCTATAGATGGTTTCAACAAGGTATGTTATTTCATTGCACAGGGAAGACATCAAATTGTTGTAAAGAGATATAAAAAAAAAAAGATTTAACAAAATTCCTGAAATAATGAGGTAGTGATCTAGTTCAAGCTCTTCATAACTTATTGATTTTAACCCTGTTATATTTTCCCACTAATATCTTCATCATGGTCATTTAAAACACAACTACCATCATCACCAGGACCAGCAGTGAGACACCATCATCAAAATCATCATCATCATCCTCCTCATCATCATCACCACCACCGTTATCAATAGTAATGCTATAAGTACTACTGTGGTACATATAAATGTGTACATGTAACACTGACAAGTGTAATTTGAAGGAAAATGGGCCTGTTACTGATTTTGTTTAACTTCAACCTAACATTAGTATTTCATACTTTTTTTGATAAAATATGAAGGCCCCTTATTCAAATACCATAAGGGTGCCTTCTCATCAAAACAAAGTTATTGCTCTCATCTATTTCAGAATATCACCCTGGAAGCCCATTATCTTACCCTGACCAGAATTTTAATGTTGGTAGGGGTGAAGGTTACAAAAGTAGTTTTCGCATATTCAATAAAAATTTTATGTTTTAAGAACTTATAATGAATGTCATAGGTACACAATTGACCATCTGTTTATGTCAATTTTATTATATTTACCCCAATGTTATGAAATGTTACATTTTCCCTCCAAATAATGATTTCCTCAAAACTTGAACTCTTAAATATCTTTATAATATAAAAATATGTATTATATCCCCTCTTTGTAAGTTTGCATTAATACAAACTCTGTATATTTCTGTAGAAATGATGAATTTTGCACCATAAAAATAAACGAAAAGATGGTTAGTAGTACACCCATGATTGAAATCATTAAACATTTTCAGACATGTTGCCAATGTGATTGAATCAATGTCTGAAGATTTCCAATGAATTGTCCAATAATTCAAATCATTACAAATCTATAACTTTCTTGGTAATTGTCTGATTTCCTTTCAAACTTTTTTGTGCTGCTCACAACATTTTTTTGTTCCTAGTAAAAATATTTTGTTGGGTAGACTCTTCTTTTAGATATTGAATTTGTTTTTCCAATGTTTCATAAACTGAAATTCAAAGAAATCATCACCCTTCCGTTTTAAAATTGGAATATTGATCTAGTTCAGATCTGGAGTCCTTTATTTTCTTTACTTTTTCCACTCAAGATTGATTGCGGGTAAATTTTCCTTCTATGATTTTGATCACAAAACGACACCCTCATTCAATTTTTTTACTTGGAAATCATCATCCCTATTTTAAAGTGGGCTTCAGAGTAAAACAACTTTGTTCAAATATCAATAGAACCAATTTGCAGCTCTTTAGCAATATCTTTTAAGGGTAAAATAATAAGAAGAAAGCACGTTTATCTTTGGCACCATTGAATTTTATTTAATACCAGAGATAATTCATTAACATGGCATGTCAGCAAGTAACTTTATAATAAAAATATGTCACCAAAAAATTTTCAATTTCTAACACGATTAATCCAGAAAAGGTTATTAGTATTGTTTTGAAAAGTTGTAATAAATACTATGTACAAATATTCATGGAATAGGAATGTTGGGTAACATAAAAATGCTCAATTATCATAGTAACTTTAACATCTTTCAGGCTTCATCCAGATTTACTGTGTGATTTATGTGGTGTTCAAACACTATGCATCTGAACATTAAGCGACTATACAAAATACAAATTGCAAACTATCGTACAGTATCGCACCATATAGAGTGTTTATCGTATAGCAGTTTTGATTGGGATAATGGGGTTCATTTATCCAAGATAATCACCTCAATTAGAAAGAACACAAGGTTGTACATCAAGGTTTTGCTTATAATCAGGTTATGCAAATGAAAAATGCAAAATGAAAATAAATGTGGGAAATGCTCACCAGCTTTCCAATTATAGCCAGTGGAAACAAAATTTTGTGCATTTTTGAATGAACTAATAAAGTGTCTTGTATCTTATGAAGAGGATTATAAACAAAACCATTTTTTCTTACAAGAGGATTCTACTTTTGAAGACTTGTAATAGTTCTTTCTGGCTTTTACCTTATACATCAAGAATCCTGAGATAGTGCTCTGGGGAGTTTTCCTACTCCCAAGGACATCATGTACTATTACAACACAAAGGCAATTCTGGAGCTGGAAACAATCATATATCAGGGAAAAATTTTCCTGGTATAGCATCGCACTTTGCTATACATTTTAGCAAGATTGCTAGAAAAAGTATGTTTTGTTTAGCAACTTATTCACATATGACTGTACAGTCAAATATTTAAAATATTTCTCCAATGTCTGAAACTGCTAATCAAATGTGAAAAATAGAAGTATTCCCTGCATATATACAGGTAACTCTGCCTAAGTCGAATCTGTTGGGACCACACAAATCTGTTCGACTTATGAGAATTTCGACTTAGAAGAGGCTAATAACACTGGTTTTGTATGATTTGTTCCAGAAAATCACATCGACTTAGGCAATTATTCGACTTAGACAAGTTCGACTTAGGCAGAGTTGACTGTATATTAATTTGTCCCATTTCCTTTGTGTTGAACAGGAAGGTGACAAGACCATGATAGGTAGTCTTCAATTCAAGTCACATCAGCCTGATACGGTATACCTCAAGAGGAAGGTCTTCCACGAATATTTCAGCACTCTGTAGAAAGGCTTCAAGACAAGCAAGTGGATACTGGATCGGTCATCTGGGAAGTAAAGTGAAAGAAAGACATTGGTAGTGTAGTTAATATACAGTGAGTTTTGATACATGAACAAGATTTGTGATCATTTTCCTGCAAGCTAATCTATAACATTCTATTGATCACTGAACCAACATGTAGGACAAGATTATTCTTCTCTATTTCATATGAGATTTTTTTGACATAAACAATTTTTGTGGTTTGGTTTCTTTACGCCCGACAAGTGTTGAATTTAAACTGTGTCAAGAGTACACATAGACCCCCAATATTGCTCTTCACTGGACCCCAACAGCCCTGTCAAACTATAAAATACACAACTTTCCTCGGTTCCCTTGGCAACAGTACTGCAGAGGGAACAGTGAACAATTTACTTCTTCAGAACCGTGCACCTGAATTTGTTGAAAACATACTGGATACACTGTTCCGACAGGGGTTTCTAGAAACAGTGTAGAACAATAATGGGCGTCTTGCCCTGGCTATAGTCTGCAGGCATACATGTATATCATTGACTTACGGTGTAGCAGTTTGTGCAACACATAGTCACAGAGTCTACTGTACAATCAGATAAAAGATTATTTGTGAAATGATAGATCATGAAGTCGTCTTTGACTGCAGGATCTGGATTGTGCACAACCTTCTGTATATGACAAGTAAGGTGAAACTGAAATTTATTGGGTAAATTTGGCTGCATTATTTATGAAAAATATTTCATTTCCTTGTGTAAACCTCTTGTACTCTTATTTGAAAACTTGTCAAAGAACTAATAACAGAATACAGAAGCAGTTTCAAAATCAGATTGGCATTTTCTATTGGTATTGTTTATATAATTAATCATCATAAAGTCATTTTCATTTTTTTTTTTTATAATACATCATATTATTATACTATTGTAACTGAAATGATACAACAATCAGAAATTTGCAGAGGTGCCAATCTCCCGCAATAACTTCCTTGTTAAAATAAACATTATATTACGTGTGAAACCCCAACAACAATACGGATATGCTTTATTTCATAAGAAAATATTTAGTTCAAACAGCTGTTTAGAAAGGGCTGTCATCTCTGGAATCTGCTCTTGTAAAATTTATTCCTTCTTGAATGAACTAAAGTCTTACTATTTAATTCTATTTCAGAATAATGAAACACTAACACTGAAATGAAGAGCTGCTCCTTGATCAAACTTTAATCAATGTTTTTGCAGTAAGGAAATTATATAATATAGCATAGTACAGTATTACAAAGTAAATAATTTGAAAACTTCTGACTGATGAAGAAGAGAGAGTTTATAATAACTCCAAACTAATTCCATGTTGTGAAATTTCCCAATATTTCTGATACTTATTCAGTTATAACGACTTACAAGATGACATTTTATATTATATTCTCTTGAATCTATGATCTTAAATGTATATATCCATTTATTTTTTATTTGGGAAAGTTGTTTTTCCTCTAAAGTATAGCACTCTACTGTGTCCTGTACGACATATTTAATTTGTCCATGTATTTCAGATTAAAAGAATAAGTTGCTCCTGATAACTGTAGCATTCTACTGATCTACCCCATTCTGTAATATGGGTATATAAAATGTACATTTAATTTTATCATGTCACCAGGATTGAAAACGTCTTTTTATGTCTTACATGACCTTTATCAATATTGAATCGCTCTTAAGCAGAATATTTATTGACAAATCTTTATCTCTCATGTTGAGAGGAAAAACTATTTGAAGATAGGACTCGCATAAATTGCCATAATTTTTTTTGAGATTATTTGACATCATAGAAAACCAACAAAATATCTATTAATTCATCTTGTTACAACTGTATGTGTGGAATATTTAATTTAGACTAAAACTTGATACGATCAAGTAAAGCACTGGGCTTCGGTGTGAAGTATCATACAATGAGCAGTGAAAAACTATTGTTTTGGCAAGTATGATTGCATGCAGTAATCTATTTTAGTAACCATTTGTTTTACTTTTTTTCTCATTTCCTTTTATATCAGAAATTTTTATTATATGCTATTCTTTTAATACTTGAAATAAATATATATGCAAAAATAAAACAAGTCTTGCTTCCATTTGTTTATAGATTGGGTATGCCCAAGAGAAATATTGTATTGATTACATGAGCAGAAAAATCAGACGAACAGATCAAAATAAGTTTGAGGCAATTCGGACAACAAAAAAGAAAGTAATGAATATTTCAATGAATGGTATAACCCAACAGTTGTTTGTCGTGAAAAATGGGGAATGTTGGGTCATGTGATGTGATGTAGGTTATGCACTTCTCCCCAAGCAAATTATTTTATATCTTATTGTTTATAAAATCCCCCCCCCCCCTTTTCAGTGATTAACGCAAGAAAAAATTATTTAGTTGATATATATACATCGGTCCAGATACATGTACATTCATTGATTTAACCATTTGAAGATTAAAAGAAATACACTCATGCAGCAAAATGGATTCTTAAAAATAATAAGTTATAACAAGTATACCGACAGGTAAGTGCATGACATACATCATCACACGTGACTGAAACCCACACGTTATACCGAATACCATGCAGTAATTTAAGACAACCAAAGTTAAATCAATATCATTGAAAAATTCATAACTTTCTTATTTCTTGTTGAACTTACTTCAAACATTTTTTGATCTGTTCGTCCGATTCTTCTGCAAGATTTTCTGGCGCAGACCAAGTCATTAATGTAACATTGTACAAAAAAAAAATAATTCTCTAAAATCAAAACGATTCTTCAGGTCCCATGAGATTCGACGTAAGCCAAGTTGCCTGTACAATGAATCCTTTGTTTCCCGCAATATCTCTTTGAAAATGTTTTACTTACACCATTACCTCTTCAGTCTTTCTTTTTGCTCTCTTTGTCTTTCTCCACTGGTTTATCTTCTATTCCTGACGACTGCTCTGCCTGAACCTTCGCCTGTTCTTTTAGCTTCCCCCGCTTCACTGATACAACCATGTGAGCCGCTGTGTGCAGCCATATACACTGAAATGACAAGATGGAAATTCAGATTTACTTCCTTTCACGTTGACATAGATGGCATCAATAAGGGATGTCAAATTTTACCAGGTCACACGGATAGTCAAACCTATCTACAGTGACCACTGTCTATAGTGACCACCTGTTTATAGTGGCCACTTATATGGATTCCCTCCAGGTGAAAATGCATGTTATAGAACCTGTCTATAGATGCCACCTGTCTACAGTGGCCACTTTTTCTGTTTCCCTTGGGGTGGCCACTGTAGACAGGTTTGAATGTACCATTATCTTTAGGAATGGGACTGCAGCTTGGTTAAACAAATAACAAATCTGACATAGCAACAAACATAGTGACAGACATTTATTAGAAGTCATGTTTGATTCTCTTGACAATCTTGTGCAACGGTCCTAAAGAGATGTCAACTGTTATGAAACATGCATGAGGTCAAAAACTAATTGAAATAACGCAACCAGGTGAACAAAACTAGCAGTAAACATGAGAACAATAATCATGTAATTATACTTTCAGTCATTCACTTGGGATCAAAGCCGGTTATATATATTTGTATGCTCAACACTCGGAGCAGATGGGACATAGGAATTGGACAAAGTAAACACTTCTTCATTCAAGCCTCCACAAAGGTTCCATTATCACAATAGAGAATACCTTCCATTTTTATTTTCTTAAGATGTGTGACACCTGTTAAACATTCCACATTAGGATAAGAGGGAAGGAAAGTTTTAAAGTCAACATCTAGCTATTATGAATATTCATATAGAAAAGATGTTTACTTTGTCCAAACCCTCTATTCCTAACTCTCAGGGTTTGGACATGGTAAACAAATTCCATTGAAGCAATCATAATTGCTAGATGCACACAAATCTCCATGGAGTTATTGTGAATGCTTACAATTATTCACTTTGTACAATTCCTTTGTTCCATTGGCTCACAGAGTCTATGGAAATGGATGGACAAAGCACTTACAATCATAACAAGACAGTTGATGAGCAGAGGGATATTGTAGACAACAGATATGAAGAGACCACCAGAATCAAAGTATTGCAGCCTGGAAAACATCCTGAAAATGAGAAACCAAGAAAAAAATCCATTAATTTCATGAATTGTTTCCAGGAAATAAAGAGATCTCTCATCTGAAAATGAGGTCAAAGAAAATGTTGCAAGCAAACAACTGGGCATATGGACAGTTGTAGGGAGAACACACATCTTTTGAATGGTTTCAACATGTTGCTTAGTAGGTCTGAGCATAATTAGGTATGGGATAAATGTACAATAAATGGGAAATTAGTGTTTTAAAAAAATGAAGCATACTACAGATCATTTCTTGAATACCTTTGGTTTATTAATTAAGTACTTTATTCATTCATGTTGAATAGGCAGGTTTACTAATAGATGCAAATTTTATGCATACCCTTAACACAACTGTTGTTCTTGACAATCATAAAGCTTGCCTGAGGCTTGCCCGACATAGCACCAAGTAATGTATGCAAACTGTATTCTAAGTATTGTAGTCTTATCATCATCAAACTGTATAAGGAATACCACGTAACTATGTTCGGTAGCAAGAAACGCACATAAATTTCATAAGTAAACCTGCCTATTACATGTACTCTGAAAACAGCAGGCAAAAAGCATATCAAGTGTTTTTGTTTGACATTATTCTTTCAAGGTATGTGTAGATTTCAAAATATAAGAATACAATCACCTGTAATTCTTAGCAGCATACTGGTTAAGATACTCCGACAGATAGATCATTAATACTGAGGGGAAGAAGAAAATAATAATACATAGTTAAATTTTTCTTACAGAAATGCAGTGCCCTCTTGACAAAGTTTTACAAATTACCTGTCATGCAAACTTCCATAATCTACAATATTTTGCATTGAATTCGCATACAGTACAAACTGTGCTTTTAAAAAAAATCAGGCAAGGTGCATCAGAAGAAAAGCATTATGATTTGATATTTTATGAAATTTCAAACACTACAATGTCATACTATTTACTCATTATGAAATATATTTTACCCCTTTTAGACCTTCTTCTGAAGAGAAAATCTGTTTTCCTCTTTCGATAAAGACTTTTTACCCATAGTGCATTTTTCAGATCTATCTAATAACATGTGGTCCTATGTTTGCCAAATATCAGACAAGATAAAAGCTAGCCATACAGATCAGATTTATTGCCAAATTTTATTTGGCAAAGCTCTAAACAGTTCCCCTAGAGACTCTAAAGTAGAATTTTAGGGAAAGCTAAATTGGATATACATGTAGTGATATTGGGTAAAAAGGAGATCAATAAATCTCACACCCCCCCCCCCCC
>BQKZ01001977.1:46002-88296 GCA_036244855.1 Temnopleurus reevesii
CCCCCCCCCCCCCCCCCCCCCAATGCTCTTACTTCCCTTAAATTTCAGTGACTGGATTTTTCAAGAAAGGACGAAGAGTTACTTTGTTGTTGAGTTCAATAAAGAAATATATCTCACACATAATCAGGAAGAGGATGATTTGAAAATTGTTATATTTCCTGGTGATTACTGTGATGATGAGGCAGAACAGATGAAATGCAATCAGAGAGATGAGCCAAGGTTCAGACCAGTCAATCTAGTGCAAACAAAGAAAAGGAAGAGAGAAAATAAGTTGTAACAATAAAATCTCGGCATTATCTTCTTATCTGTCACCTCTCCATTCACTGCCGCCTGTTTCGTCATTGCTGGCGACAAATAGCCTCTCGCATTGACTTGTACAAATATCTACACACAGACAGGGACACGAAAGGATGGTGGTTCCAGATAACACGATTTGGCCAAATTAAACCTATGATAATGGTATCAAGACAAGGAAAATATCAATTGAATGCTCACAGGACAATATAAATTAACATTTTATATGGACTGTGAAACCATCAGGCTACGGGGCAGCAGCCCCTTCACCTTTTCAGAAGTATGTTCTATATAATGTGCACATATCAAACTATGTGTATTTCACAGAGCAAAAAGCATGCCACCTATTAAAAAAATCAAAATGACCACACTTGTACTTGTTTACATTGTAGTTTGGACTGTTTGGAGGCTACAATAGGGGTTTAAATCACAAACATTTTTACAATTTAGTCACCCAAACAGAGTCCAACACATTCAAGCAAATGGAGATATTCTTCACATGAGTGATGCTTTTCTGGAATAGATTTTAGCACCAGATTCCTCCTGAGATGCTCTCTGTCTTTGCTGGGCAAAAGAAAAAAAATGTTTTATTTCTGATTTTTTTTTTTTTTTTGCACAAAGATGTCTGTCTAGCCTGGGCCTAGAACCTACTACTAGTACTATAAACATCCATTTAAAAATCATAATGGCCACTTGTTTTATTGTAGTTTGGACCCATAAGGGTTGAAATGGTGGTTAAAATTACAAATATATTTTTAAAAATAAAAGTATGGTAAGAGGAGGATGCTCCTCTATGCCTCACTGACATACGCTATGTAACTTGCACTCGGTGAACTCAAAACTTTTTTCTGAAAATATCTGACCGCGTGTAAAGTGAATGGGATGCAGAGAAGGGTCCAAAAAATTTTGAACTGCAAAAATGAGAGGGGTGTATATTTCATCTAAAATTACATTGTTCCTGGTCAGATTTTGCTGAGATATTTCTCACACATTATCTTTAGAATATTTGTAATAATATACGATGAGTATTGAATAGGATATATTCATTGACTTCTTTCATTTTTCAGACTGAAAGTTTATTAAGTGCACAGAGGTTAGATCTCCCATCATAATCCCAAATAGACCAAACAAATGGAGACATACATGTATATGTACTTGAGTAGTTCGATTATATCCAACTTTCAACCAGGATTCATGAATATTAACGTTTTAAATCTGGTATTTTACATTTTATGTTAGTCAGCTAAAAAAGGGCACGTAAGATAAAAATACAATGTAAATATAAATGTAAATGTCAGTTTGATAAAAGAGAATGATAACATAAAGTGTAAAATGTCAAATGAAGCCCGAATAGGAAGCTAGATGGCATCGAGCTAGTACTTGAGCTGCTAGCTGTTGAAAAATTTAGTGATGCTTTGCTGGAAAGGTAGACTTAGTTCCAGCTTCCTTCTCAATAAGTCTAAATTAATCTGTGATATGGGACATTGTATGTGTTTCTACCCAGAATGATCAGAACGACCCGCGACAAGGACGATCACCGGCGGGCGCAGGCCCATGCATCCAGCATGACAGGTGTGGGTGCGGGTGGCACTGGCCGTGCCGCTAACGCCACGGTGGCTCGATCGCCAAGTGGAGTGCGACGTGTGTGGCGTGGCTATCCCCCAAAATATACTTACGTGGCGCAAAAACGACCACATTCCGTCAATCTCTCCAATGCGAATTGCATCCTTGCGATGCTCTCCATCCATATTGGAAATAAGAAACGGATGACACTAATGAAAACAATGGTTGTTAGGCCCCTTTTTCCTATGAATGATGTGGAAGATCAGGAGCAGTCAATTCTCATGTGTCTGAAGCAGACCACCAACACGATTGACGCATCATGGAACCCAGCGGCTGATTGGTTCAATGCTAATTGCAACAATTTAGTCTTAATTACCAGACACAACTTTTCTACTTGCCATGGCATAAGCAAAGGGTATTATTGGGAAACTCGCTAGCTAAAGGACTAAAATTTGCATTTATATGTGAGTTGGTTACTCAATAATTTTTCACACAAGGAAATAAATACATGTACCCTTTTTCACTGTTAGATCGACTCAGCCGTGTGTGAAATTCCATAAATTCTTTTTGATTATTTCGACCAATCACATGTAGTGTATCATATTTTTTCGGCGACCTCAAAGAGGAAGGATTCCCTCGTGTGTCAGCTCTCACAATGTCAACAACATCGGGTTGTATGCGTACTGTACGTACATTCGCACAGCGAGAGGATTGTTGTGCACCTGTTTAGAGGGTTGTGCTGGTTGCTGTAATTCTAATTCAAGAAAAGAAGAGTGAGGCGCACAACAAGTTACTGATTATTTCGAGAATATTAAGTGCTCATCCAAGCTGACCAACTCTCTATTTTCACAGTGCACGGAAAACTGCGCCCAAATATGGACGAGGTAATGTATATTCAAGAATATTGTCATAATTGTGATGGTGAGTGAGTGGAATAGGGTCAAGGCTACATGTACGAGAATCGCGAAGATCCAAACATGTGTGGATATATTGAGGGGTGTGAGGGGTTGGGGTTTGGTGGTAATCGCTTTGGCTGGGATGCATGCGAGGGGTACAGAACGTCCTGCAAGTTTGAGATTCTCAAGACCGAATTTATTGTCACTAGTGGTGCTGTCTACATTTCAACTGTTCAACATATTTTCTTCATTCAATTGAGAGTGGTGCCTTGACAATTGGATAATGTTTAGCGTATTAAATTTTGACTATTTTGTTAAAAATCTGGTGATCATATTTGACTAGTAAATAATACATAGCAGGTTATGTACCATACAATCACAAAAATAAACCAATTTGTTTTTAGTTCTGAATAACATTCAAAGTAGTCCACATTTGCGAGAAGTTTTCTGCACGTGCACTTTTAAAAATTCTCATGCAGCTCCCTGCTTCAATTTTAACATATATATTTAGGTGATGTAGGTAGTCATAAAGTATATGGTTTCAATATGTATCAGGTATTTGCAGTTCTAACTGAATTGTTATGTATGTATCTCTCTCTCTCTCTCGTGTCTTCCTGTGCTGAGATCGGAGATCATTTGCTGTTAGAAGTCCTCTCCAAATATATTATTAGATCATATCGAGTATTTGTTGGCAAGTTGAGTGAAGGTTAAATGTATACATAAAAGTAAATACACAGTGAGCATAATTATGTAGTTGTGCTCAAGCACACTTTACATAAGTTAAGTTGTTCATGCGATAGCTGCAGAATAAGCGAATTAATTTCTACCAAACCTAGCTCAATTTTGTATCAGCATACTAGTTCAGAGGGACAAAGGTCACAGGGCAAAACAAAATCTGTAAAAATCACCCAAAATAAAACAGGTGAACCAAAATATCCACTAAACCTGCATGGCTCAATGAAGCTCACAAGAATGAACTGATGATATATTGCGCATAGGGGGTTAAAGGGCAAATGTCAGAGGGCAAAAAAGCTTGTGAATAATCACCCCTAGGAGCTTATTACTATGACAACGTCAGAACAAGTGGAACACCATTCTTCCAAACCTGGCTCAATAATGTATGTGAGATGATTATAATGAGATTTGTGAGGTCAGCCTTATATAAGGATCTTTTTCCTTCCTGGTCTGCACCCTTTAATACTCATGCAATATGTATTTTCTTATCTTTTGTAATTTGATGAATCTGGTTGATATCACTTGTAATGTTATACATTTGATTTTTTTATTGCTGAGTAAAAATAAACTATTGCAGAGATTTTGGGTTCAGAGGTCGCAGGTCGCACAGGTCCCCCAATATTGTCAAAATCTCCTGAAATAATTCTGATTTCTGATAGTATGGTGTAAGTAGTGATATATCTTTCCGATGGAATTATGGCGGATGTTAATAGGGATTCATCTAGTTCACAATTATACTTGCCACTAAAAACATGCAGCACATAGAATAGTTTAAAAGCACAGGCTTATACTCTTTTCTATATTGTTCCTGAATATTTACATGAACAAAATTAACCTATTGATTTTAAAATGAGTAAAAATTTGTGTAAATTCATAATTTTTGTGAACAGAGATGGAGAGAGATAAATGTGCTTCAATGTTTGTAATACTATCTAGCTTAAATTGAAAGTACATCAACTGCAAATATACTGAGGACGTTTTAGCAAACAAGGCATTGGTATTGTAAACAACCAATAATTGAGCTTGAAATGATGCAGCAGATCATATTATTAAGTAAAGATTTACTTTGAAAAGTTTCAAATTACCATGACTTATTGTGTTGTATTCAGATTGTGGTTTTATTTTTGTTTCATGACCCCAAATACATCCAACAGACCCTGAAAAAACAAAATTCCACAAACATTCTGCTTTGGAATGTAATCAGCTTTGATTTTCAAATTTGTGATGTCAGTCTCCCATGGGTTGGTCATTAGTTATTAGGTCTGCTGATCTGAAGTAGTGAACGATAAGACATGGCCAAATCGTGGGAGTAATATATTTCTATCTGGAATAGATATTTGTAGCCTGGTTTTCCAATTTTATACTAAGTCGAATGTGTGTTTGATTTCATACAGCCATACACACACTCAAGCTTACTTTATAGAAATGTATTGTGATGTTTGAAAGGAATGTTCTCAACTCACCAGGTTCTCCCCCACGGCCCCACCCCTACCTTCTCTTTTTCTTTCCTTCTCTCTCTCTTGCTCTTGCTCTCTTCACTCTCTCCCCATCTCTCTTTATGTTTCTCTCTATACCCACTCTAACATGTGCCCCTACTTCATCAATATCTTAACAACCTTTTTATTAAGCGATCTTTGATGCCATGTATGATCCTTGGAACTGTATTCTTACCTGTATGTATTGTTAACCTTGACTACATCTTGTCATGAATTGACTTAATCTTTTATCTTATATTTCTATGCTGTTAGTATTTTTGATAGCCTGCCAGCTAACCCACTGGGTTACCAGATCTGGGGCCTGTAACATAAAAGATGCAATTAAACTTACGATAAATACTAATTGCAAGTCTATTGCAAAATGTGTACCAAAGAGATGCAATTAATTGCAAAATTAATTGTATCTCTTTATGTTACAAGCCCCTGGATTTTATATACTTAATTTTCCTTTGATAAAGACAAAAGATGCAATAATCCAAAATTGGCATAAATAATGCTATTAATTGTCCAGGCAGGAAAAAGCATAATTAAACAGGTTAGCCTGTTTAGTATAGTATAGTATAGTATAGTAGTATAGTATAGTATTTATTTTCCGATTCAAATAAAAACAAACAAAACAAAAAATACAAACAAAATGAATTATACAAATATATACATATATACATGATAAAACAAAAAGATGAATCGGCTGGATATCCCATTCAGCAGTGCCAGGCACGACACTACTTGTCTTCCATGGGATCCAGGTGAAACATAAAAGAAGAGGTATATAGAAGAAGAAGGAGAAGAAGAAGAAAGAGAAGAAGTAGAAGAAGAACTATGTTAGAAAACATTGACAAACAATATAATCGAATTACTGAAATTACAGAAATTATTCTAAGTTGCAATAAATAAACTAACTAAAACCTCCATGTAATTTGCATGAAAATAATGAGCATAAAGTGATTAATTTATTTGAAAGGAAAGTAAAAGTTAATATTTATTACATTCACGGGTTAAGGTTTAATATATGATTGCCCTGCCCCCCCCCCCCCCCCCCCCAGAGAAAAGTATGTCTGCTCTTCTACAGTTTCCAGGGAGCAGAAAAAAGTGAATCAGATTCGTTTCTGACCCGAATGTGATATCACGTCTGGACCTGGCAAGACGAATCCTCAGACTTATTGCATTTCGTGCCGCAGTATTAGCAGGAATTCTTACAATGTACCTATAAGGTAAATAGTTGCTTCCTGCTGTCTCAGCACCAGACTTATGAGTCGATGATAAGTCCTTTAGTAAATGTTTCCGTGTTGATTCCTTGGTTCCTGATCTTCGACTGACGGGGCATATGTCAGGTTTCCCGGTCCTTAGAGCTGGTTGCGGTTATGTGACCACAGGGTGTGCGCACTTGGCCATATCGGGATACTGCGCAGGTCACGAGGACCGGGTATAATGTGGCCTAATGTTAAATCGCCGGTTAATGACCCAGGCGAAAACCCCTTTTACAACAGAATCACCTGTTTTAAAAGGATGCACGGAAAACACAACTGCGCGTAGTAGGATCTCCGTGATGTTATGTATCCTTAAATGCCATGCTTTTGCAGCTCTTCTGATACGTCACAATTGGTAATTGCTCAAGTTTTTTAAGCCAAAGATAGAAGGATGCTCGCAAGGCGACACTACCTGCCTGCTTTTCAAGCTCTTTTGCCCTTGATCGGCAAAATCCAAGTCGACATAGCGATGGTAGAAGACCATTTTATGCAAATCCTCTGCAACCAACACCTAATGGCCAAACCGAAGCGGACCATCCATTTCTAATGCATTGGATCTCTAACTCCTCGTATTTCCTTGTCTTCCTCTCATGTGAACTCTGCATGTTCGATTCATCGCAAACCGTGAGTTCCAACAGTACCATTATCTTCCTCATCTCTGAAAAGATGGAAACATCTGGCCTTTGGTTGGTGATCGCGATGATTTCTGGAAAGACAAGTCTTGAATCTAAGTCTGCCAAGATCCTCCAGTCTTGGGCAAGTGTAATTAATCCGTTCGGTCTTCTGGGAGGATGATGGGGGTAGGGTCTCACCTGGTCGTACAAACTATATTCCTCGGAATCCCTCTCTCACTGGCACGCTAGAAGCGTTGGAAATCTCTTTCCGTAGGCCATGCAGAATGACTCGGAGTACTCTATTTTGAAGCCATGTGTAACGCCCTTGCTGCAGGCTAGTAGGACATCCTGCTAAAATATTAGGTGTCGTACATCCTTCACTACCACAAAGTAGACACGAATCATCATCCGAGAGTCCCCATCTTTACAAGTTTTTCGGTGATAATATAGTATCATATGTGGCACCAATAACAAACTGTAGCAATTTAGGACTCATATCATATAGAGCTCTCCACTTCAGGTCCCTCCTTTTCACATTTTCCCAGGTCGTCCAACTCCCTTGCACACCGTGCGGAGTTGCTCGTTGCCCATCGCCGATCTCCTTTCTTTACTGGACATCTTGTTCCACGGTGCCCAATACTTTACTAAACCGAGACCAGGCCGGCTGGACTGACCTCTGGCTATGTCCTAAAAGCAAAGTTGTCCTCTGCCTTCTGTTCTTCTACAGCTGGTTTCCACTTCCTACCAGAACGAAAAACTGGATCAACCTTTTGCACAACTTCGTCTTGGCTTGCTCTTTAATAGTTGGAGAAGGCAATTTACCACAGAATATCTATACTACCTACTTATTGTTGTGTGCCATTTTAATGTGCTGGGCTCATTATCTCGAACCTATTGTTTTGCAAATTAATCCTCTCGAGTGCGCCCTTCCCCTCGGTTCCTAACCCCTACGTGGTCACGCGCCCTCTCCAGCTCGCCCTACTCTGTTTCCGCTCAACCTTGGATATATAGCTTAAACTCGTCACTAAAATCTCTCCGAATTGCCCCGATCCTCTTTTTATTATCTTTATCGTTTTGGAGCACGTTTTTTAGGATATTTGCCCCGTTCGCTTTGTGTAAAAAGTCAGTCCCATACATACTTTTTCATTTTAGTGAATTTTTAAGCCTCGCAATTCACATGACGGAATACTTATTTCTATTTAATTATTTGGGGGACTCAAATTCCTCTCATTTGCATCATCGTTTTTCTCATCCTTGTCTTATATATTAAGTTGTTTAAGATTGTTTTTCTTGCTCAACTGTTATGGTTTCTCGTTTGTTTGTGGACATGGATACAATTTGTACATCTTCAGATTCTGACCAGGGCGGCCGCTGGTGTCTGAGCCGCCTGCTTCCGCGCCGCCGAGAGCCTCTGTCTCTTCCGGGTTGACATAAAAAGATCCTGGCAGAGACTCTGGCTCGAAGGGGTGCGGCAAGTGTGTTTCTTCCTCAGGCAAAACAACTGCGAAGAGAAAAAAGTCATCGAAGGAGAAAGCTTCCACGCAACCCACAGCGGACGAGGAGCTTGTTCGGCAGTGGGAGGCCTTCCAACTTTTTACACGCTGGCAACAGGAGCGTAGCAGTTCAGCTACGGAGTTGCCACTGCCTGGAGGCAGCTCAGATGTAGATGATGAGACTGCCCATACTCACCCCGGAGCACCTGGGTCCGGAGTATGCAGAGCGGCGTGGGTGCAAACCTGTGGGCCCACATGGCACCCAATGGGGAGAGCACCCACGGGATGATCGGACCGGCAGGAGCAGAGGGCGTCCCAAGCTGAGGAATATCATGGGCAGCATGAGGTATCGCAGCACGGACATTCAGGCCAGCCCTCCCTGCTTCACATCGTAGAGCCGCGGACCCCTCCGCAGCAGCTGTCCCCGCCTCCTCCATCGACCCAGGCATCGATAGATACCCTGCAAGTGATGGAAGCCCTGGCTTCACGACAGCAGACCCCTACGCTGCAGTCGGCCCTGCCTGACCGGATGGCCCAAACATCGAGCACCACTCTGCCTCGCCCTGAGTGTCCTGCTCTCTGGGAGGAGGTGGGCCACACACAAGGCTTTACGGAGGAGGGGATCCCTCACACCTTGGGGAGCCTAGCAGCAGATATTCAATCACCCTGCATCACGAGCTCGCGCCCCCCCCCTGTTCTCTCACCGGGGAAGGTGAGGCTCATGCAAGCTTTCAGGCACGCATCGGGGATGTCTTTAGCCGCTTCTTGCCTCGTCTCCAGAAAGTGGACGCACCGGCACAAACTAGCCGAGATCGAGCTCTGCTATTCCCAGCACGTCGGGCGGGCAGCAACTTGATTTTTCTCCTAGACACTCAAATCGGAATATGCAGAGCAAATTGCACAGACGGATTTGCAGGCTTGCCGGCACATCGCAACCCTGAAATTTGATGAGACGACGATGGGCAGCGACTTTCGGGAAAAGTCTATCTCTCGGACAGTGGATCATTCGCTCAGGTTGGCAGGGACGAAAGATTTCAAGAACTCAGAGCGGCCGCTCAGAGTGGCAGAGCGTTCGGCCAGAGATACCCTACTTCTCTCAGCACATCTTTCCTCACTGCTGTTGATTAAGACTCACGTTGAGACGTTGCAACTATCTGAGAGAGACATCTCAGAAATTGATGACCTCTTGCTTCCTTTATCAGGCCAGCTGTGGCAGGCCTCCACTTCGATGGTCACAGTGATTTAGAAGTTTCGGCAGTCGGCAGCCCTCGCCGCAGTCAAAGTACCAGCCAGTGAAGCCTCGACCTGGGTGGCGAATGCCCCACTGGACTCTAAACACCTGTTCGGGGACAGATTCACGACCCACCTGGAGCTAACGGTCAAGGTACCGAGTCTTGCCGTTCGGACTGAAGTCAGCCCCACGTGTTTTCACCCGGGTCGTTTCCGGCCTAGCGGCTTATCACCGGGTGCAGGAACTCGGACTTTTCTTGTATCTGGACTATTGGTTGCTAGTCGCTAAATCAANGGCCAGCTGTGGCAGGCCTCCACTTCGATGGTCACAGTGATTTAGAAGTTTCGGCAGTCGGCAGCCCTCGCCGCAGTCAAAGTACCAGCCAGTGAAGCCTCGACCTGGGTGGCGGATGCCCCACTGGACTCTAAACACCTGTTCGGGGACAGATTCACGACCCACCTGGAGCTAACGGTCAAGGTACCGAGTCTTGCCGTTCGGACTGAAGTCAGCCCCACGTGTTTTCACCCGGGTCGTTTCCGGCCTAGCGGCTTATCACCGGGTGCAGGGACTCAGACTTTTCTTGTATCTGGACTATTGGTTGCTAGTCGCTAAATCAGAGGCTCTCCTTCGGCAACATCTGCAGGTGTTGCTCCAGGCTACAGAGAGGTGTGGCTTCTTGATAAATTGGCAGAAGTCTTGCCTACTTACGACTCGCTGCGCCCAATATCTGGGGGCGGTGGTAGATTTTCAGAGCGCGCTCGCCCGTCAGACCCCGGAGAGGGTCGCTCCAGTGGTTTCTCTTGCGGCTTCGCTGCATGCTCGTGCATAGGCCCTAATCCGAGAGTGAGCACGGTTTCTAGGGTATTTGTCCAGCCTTACGGAACTGGTGATAGACCTTCGCTGCCTGCTCAGACCTCTTCTGATTCACGTCCTCCAACACGTGAAGCCAGGAGTGATGCCGGCCAGTTTTCACTTGTTCATCCCGCCAAGACTCAAGCCGCTCTTGGATCCTTGGAGGGACCCGGCGTTCATCGGCAGAGGCAAGCCTCTTCGCACCCCCTTCCATCGGTGTCGCTGACAACGGATGCCTCCAAGCGCGAATGGGGAGGCCATTGCTGCGGGCAAATGGTAGCGGGCGAGTGGGACTTCCCCGGGCCTCTTCCTCACATTAACGTGCCTGAGCTTGACGCTGTGTTCAGATGCCTGAAGCACTTTCGCCCTCTTCACACGGACAAAACAATTCTCATCCTGACAGACAATGTGGCGACAGCAGCCTACATCAACAGGCAGGGCAGGACTTCCCTCAACGACCTCGCATTATGCCTGTGGGCCTGGTGCAGAGAGAACAGGATTACACCCTCAGCTTCATATCTGCCAGGCCAGGACAGCTTGATAACAGACTTCCTCTCGCGAGGCAAGTCCCTGCCGTAGGAATGGGCTCTTCACCCAGACGTGTTCTGCCGGATTCTCACCCGCTGGCCAGCCATCAACATCGATCTGTTTGCCAACACATTCAACCATCGCCTCGCGACCTATTGCTTGAAGGTGGAGGATGCCGCAGTAGTAGCGAGGGACGCCTTCGAATTAGACTGGAGCATCTGGTCGGGATACGCGTTCCCTCCTTTCAACATGATTTCGCTGGTACTTCGCAAGATCAAGACAGACGGCACGTGGATCATCCTCATAGCTCCCGGATGGCGGGGCAGGGCATGGTTCCCAATGCTCCTCGACCTGCTGTACGGCGAACCCCTGTCTCTCCCATGTCGTCCGGACGTAGTCACTCAGCCGATTTCGAACATTCGACCGAATCACTCAGAGCGGCTAGCACTGACTGCCTGACCGCTATGAGGAGCGAAGCACTAAGAGCCGGCTTCTCCGCTAGAGCAGCAGACTTAATGGCCAACTCTCGGCACAAGTCGACAATTGCGGTGTATAACTCTCGTCTCCATACATTTGCAGGTTGATGCGAAGTCAAGGATTTCTCACCCCGCGACACCCAGTGACTGCAGTGGCAGATTTTCTGGTCTCAATACATGATTGCGGTAGCTCCATCGCGACCGTCAGAGGGTACAGGTCGGGGATCGGAGCAGTGCACAGGGGGTTTCCTGACGGAACTTCCGTCACAACCTCGCCATTTCTCACTTGTTTCATTCGATCATTCTTCTTGGATCGCCCGGCGAACCGTACGTTTGCCCCGGGCTGGAGCCTCCCGACAGTACTCAGGGCCTTGGCGAAGCCCCTCTTTGAGCCCATGGAAAGCTGTTCATTATTGCACCTCTCAGTGAAGAAAGTTTTCCTCGTCGCAGTGACCTCTGGACAGCTTCATGCCCTTCGAATTTCCCCCGGTCACATTCGATTTGAATCTGGTGGGGTGAGGTTGGTACCAGACAGACGCTTTGTTGCCAAGAACCAGACTGACAGCTGAGGCACAGTCGAGATCTTCCTCCCATCTCTTAAAGCATTCTCGACTGTAGCGGAAGATAAGGTTTGATGCCCAGTGCGAGCATTGAAGTGGTACCTGCATCCCACAGAGACTAACAGGACCGGGTTCTCCCTCTTCCTCTCAACAAAGGCCCCCTTTTCAGGCGTAGCTGGTGCCACGATTTCCCCCTAGCTGGTAGCAGCCATTTGCTCTGCTGGCTTGGAAGCCCTAGCAGATGGAGTGAGGCCCAGGGCGAACGACGTGCGAGGCGTGGCCGCCACTTGGGCTCTGTTTGACGGGGTCCCTACTGCGGACATTCTCAGGGCTGCGTTGTTGCGATCCAAGAACACGTTTATTTCCTGTTATCTTGCCGACAGACCGATGCACGAAGGCAGGTTTGGGCTGGCATCTCTCTCAGCCGCCACCTCAGCCAGATCGCGGGCTCATAATACCAGGTAACTGACGTTCTCATTTTTTTTGTCAACAGACGGTTTCCCTACTTGGTCGATTTGTTCATATAATCCTTGGGAACTCTGCCAGCCTCCCGGCTAATTTTGTGTTGGTCTGCATTTTGGCACACAACAATAGGTAGTTCAGAATAATGCTTCACGGTACAACGAGTTATCTTTCTTGGAAATAAGAGTGGTCCTGAAAAGGACCTACCCACTCTCGACGTTTCGATGAGCATGTTCTCATCGTTTTCAAGAGAAAAAAAAATAGGTAGGTAGTACAGATATTCTGTGGTAAATTGAGAAAATTAGACCTAATTTTTCCTATTGACAAAAAATATTTATACTACCTACCTATAACCCACCCTCCTTCCCCCGGTTTTCACGGAAAGTACAGGTTAGCTCAAACAAAGTAGGACAAGCTGGAGAGGGTGCGTGACCACGTAGGGGTTAGGAACCGAGGGGAAGGGCGCATTCGAGAGGATTAATTTGCAAAACAATAGGTTCGAGATAATGAGCGCAGCACATTAAAATGGCACACAACAATAGGCTTGCTTGCAGTATAATGCCACGTTAGATAAGCTGCTGCTAAGACCAAGCCATTTCCGGAGGAATTTTGACTACGCTCCACAACGCTCAATGCGAATATAATAGAATATAAGGAATATATTGATTCAATGTAATGGAATGTTTTGAGTTCCCTTTGATAAAATGGAAGAAAGAAAAAGAGGATGTTAGGTCTACATGTAGTTGGAAAATTATGTTAAAGAGACTAAAGTGCTCAATCTTGTGAGATTAGGAAGATACTACAGAGGATGTTCTCTCTTGCTAGATGGATAGGAAAAACTACCCGGTACCATTTCAACAGAGCAGTTCCATTGAGGACCCTACAAGGTCATCTGGGTAACCTCTCAGAATTACCTTGGTCCAGCCTGTGTAACTTTCACTTATTTGTAGGTGTTATCCAGGTTTCACCCCAGTCCAAAAGATTTCCAAATATTTTATCAGGACAGAGTACTTAGACATTGCCGCAAGGTCCTCCAGAGGAAACCCTCCGAAAGTGCTCTTCTTAAATAGGGGCTTTTGATAAAAATACTGTTCTATCTTCTGGGACGGGGTTTAATAGAGAAACAGGATTTTCTCTCGTGAGATGGGGTAGAGGAACAGAGTGTTCACTCTTGTGAGATGGGATAGAGGAACAGAGTGTTCTCTCTTGTGAGATGGGATAGAGGAACAGGGTGTTCTCTCTTGTGAGATAGGATAGAGGAACAGAGTGTTCTCTCTTGTGAGATGGGGTAGAGAAACAGAGTGTTCTCTCTTGTGAGATGGGGTAGAGGAACAGAGTGTTCTCTCTTGTGAGATGGGGTAGAGGAACAGAGTGTTCTCTCTCGTGAGATGGGATAGAGGAATAGGGTGTTCTCTCTTGTGAGATGGGATAGAGGAAGAGGGTGAAATCCTTCTGGAATGGAATTAGAGGACCATCTATTATGAATGAGTCAATGAAAGAATAAGAAGATGTCCTTTCTGGTGAGATTAGAAATAAGGAAGCTCACAGATATTTATAATTTCAGGATGGGTTTGTGTATCGTGAGATGACATATCTTTTGTCTACATTGAAAGACAAAGTCATCCTCTCTTATGCTATGGGGATTGTGTCAGTGAGTTTTCTTAAAGTGTGAGATAGGGATACAGGTACAGGGTGATCTCTTGTGATAAAGGGTAAACAAGATAATGTTCTCTGTTGTTGAGATATGGGTAGAGGAAGAGGGTGTACTCTTTTTTATATCGTTATATATTATTGTAACACGTAAGAACAATGACTGAGCCAAGACTCGCATTGGTGTTTTATAAGATTCTTTTAATTGCTGGCCTGATCAAATTAGATCTGAACCAGACCTAATCCATATCCAAACTTAGCCCCCCTGCTGGAGATTCACAAAGATGTACTAAATTGATCTTTCTGCTTCCAAACGCTGATAATCACTTGTTGACCAGGTGAATTCAATATCTAGCTGGATGTGAGGAGTTTCCCAATTTATAGAGTTTTCAACTCTACCCAAAGAAACACTTTTACTTTAAATTCCAATCCACCCACTAGCTATGTTCCAAGAACAGTCGATTACTCTCACTTTGTCTGGGCAGTGTCTCCGACGTCACTGGCTGACCAGAGAGAGGGCTTGAAAGGAACCCATGACCATATTTGGGAGTGAAAGTGGGGATTTATACTGGAAGGTCTAAACTTCCTGGCATTGACCAATGATGTCATTTTTCTAATGTTTACCAGCAAGTAGACTCAATAGTAGCAAATGAGATTTGCTCATGTCGGCTAGAATTTCTTCCGTTACCGCTGAAGGTGGTTTTCCCTGGAGTCTCGATGAGCGTCTCAGAGGTGGAAGTGGTTCCGGTCCTTCTGGGTGCTCCCCTGTTTTGTCCAAAGCAGTTGGTTCATCTTCCGTCGCTGACACATCTGGGTTAACCGTATACCTTTCTGGTTCTGTAGACTCGCAGTTGACCTCGAGATGCGGATCTTCATACTTGGTACTATCATCAGCGTTGATAGGTTTCTCATGAGGATGCTCTTGATCAGCTAACACTGGACGTGCTGGCGCCATCTTGACGTGGACAATCATGGGACCATCATCATCGTTCTGCGGTTGAACGTCAGTAACTTCAGAGTCTGAGTCATTTTCAGTGGGAATTTCCAGGGAGATGTCGGGGACGATCTGTCAACTGTCGAGTATATCTCGGCGGTGAATTGTCTTTCGTTTGCCATCAGTATCATCTAGAGCTGCCACAACATAACCGTTACCCGATGGGTCAGGACGAGCTACAACCCGGTAAGGAGTGTCGCTCCACACATCTTGAATTTTATTCCTACCCAATACTCGGTTCTGCAGGAAAACTCTAGATCCCATCTGCAAACCTGCATCCTTAGCCTTAGCGTTGACGCGAGTATGTCTCCTCATTGCCTGTCTCTCAGTCATCTTCGCTGCAGAGTCGAAGGCAGTCTGAAGCCGGTGCCGATAGCCAATCCTCAGAATCCTCTCCTTCCTGTGCTGTTCCCTAGACATGTTCGATAGGTAGTGTTGGTTCCCGCACATAGAAGAGATAGAATGGTGAATACCCAGTGCTGGAGTGTGGTGTACAGTTGTATGCGTACACAATCTCTGGCAAGAATTGGGTCCACTTCTTCTTCTGCTCCGGTTGTAGGGTGCGGAAACGGTCGTGAAGCGTTTTATTGAAACGTTCACACTGCCCATTACCTTGTGGATGATAAGGAGTTGTTCTCGACTTCTGGATTCCGTAGAGGTTGCAGAGTTCTTTAATAAGCTGGCTCTCGAGATTCCTCCCTTGATCGCTGTGAATTCTTTTGGTGACTCCAAACTGGACAAACCAGTGGTTAACCAAGAGCTTTGCCACTGTTGCAGCTTTCTGATTTCCGGATGGTACCGCTTGCGTGAACTTTGTGAAGACATCAGTCATAACCAGGACATTCTCAATCTTGCCGCATGGCTCCAACATGGTGAAATCAATCGCCAGAATTTCTAGGGGTTTCTTCGCGAGAAGCGACCCCCATCGTTGTCTTCACCTTCGGACTGGACTTGGACAGCAAACATCTCTGACAGGCATCGCAATGAAAGCGAATGTCATCCAGCATCCTTGGCCAGTAGCATCGTTGACGAGCAAGAGCTGAAGTCTTCTCCACAGCTGGGTGTCCAACTTGGTCATGCACTGCCTTCAGTACCTCCTCTTTCAAAGTACCTGGGATCATCAGCTGGCAGATTTCTCTACCTTCAATCTCCACCTTTCTGTAGAGGACAGCATCCTTGAAGATTAACCGATCCCAATCACGGAGGACTTTCCGAACAGCTTTTGACTCAGCCATATCATCTGTTTCTCAGAGGGTTTGGTTTCCGTAGACTTATAGTATAAGACCCTAGAAAGAATCTCGTCAGCCTTCTGCATTCGCACCAGATCATCATTTCGCGAGAGATTGTAGGGTAAATGTAGAGTTGACATCGTCTGTTACTACCTAATCACTTCGCTGAAGCTCAGCCACCTCTTCAATCAAGGCTGCTAGTGGAGCAGGTATTGAAGTTCCTTCTTTCTGGTGGACAGTGGTACCAGCGTTGATCTCGTCAAGTCTACCATGCTGATGTCCATGGTCGGTCTTCCGGCTAAGAGAATCAGCATTGGTGTTAACCCTTCCTGGACGATACTTTATCTGGAATTGGAATTGAGCGAGTTCCGCTTGCCATCGCATCTCTGTAGCTCCTAGCTTTGCAGTCGAATTGAGATAATTGAGCGGATTATTATCTGTATACACTGTAAAGTTGGCACCAATGAGGTAATCCCTGAACTTTTCAGTAACTGCCCACTTCAGAGCAAGCAACTCCAGCTTCATCGAACTGTAGTTCTGCATGTTCTGCTCATTAGGTTTCAAGGCTCGACTCGCAAAAGCAAAGACCACATTTCTTCCATCCTTCTTCTGAGATAAGACTGCACCTAGTCCAAGAAGGCTGGCATCTATTTCGAGGATAAATGGTTCCTTGAAGTCTGGATATCCAAGACTAGGAGCTGACATAAGACATTGTTTCAGACCTTCCATTGCCTTGTCGCAGTACTCGTTCCACGCCTCTGCTACAGTTCAATTCAATTCAATTCAGGTTTATTAAAATCATAATCATCAAAGTACAAAATAAAAGTCCGAGGACTAATAACATTTTGTTTACAAGCAAGACATAAAATAATCAAATCAAAATCTTACATACATGCAAATTTTGCATGCACCTTGGTCCTAGTCTCTGGCTTCTTCTTCTTTGAAGTTGCCCCCAGCAAAGCGTGAAGTGGTGCTGCTACCTCAGCATACTTAGAAACAAAACGACGATAATAGCCACAGAGCCCAAGGAATCCTAGAAGCTCAGTTTCATTCTTCGGGACACTCCATTCCTGTACAGCTCAGACCTTCTCAGGATCTGGCGATATACCGCCAGCTGAGACAACATGACCTAGATAACGAAGCTTCTTCTTGAAGAGGTTGCAATTTTCCGGTTTCACCTTCAGGTTGAAATCAGCAAGTCGTGTCAAGACCATGACAAGCCGTTCCCGCGTCTCCTCGAACGTTGACCCAAACACCAGGATATCATCCATGTAGATCAGGACCGACTGGAAGTTCTGGTCACCGAATGCAAGATCCATCACAAGCATGAAGGTTGCAGGAGCGTTGCAGAGTCCAAACAGCATGCGTAGGAACTCATACAAACCTCCCGTTCCCACTCTGAAGGCTGTTTTCTCCTGGTCCTCTTTGGCGACAGGGACTTGGTGGAATCCATGTGCCAAATCAAGACTGCAGAAGTACTTCGCTCCCTTCAGGGCGTCCAAGGCTTCATAGATGCGTGGGAGAGGGTAAGCATCTAGATGGGTCTTGGCATTCAAGCTCCTGTAGTCGACGCAGAGTCTCAGCTTGCCATAACGTTTCCGGACAAGTACTACCGCCGACGCGTATGGGCTCGACGATCGCTTGATGATTCCTTGCTTCAAAGACTTCTCCAGGTAATCTCTCACCTCGTTCCACTGATGTGGTGGGATTCTCCGATGTGGCAGACGAACTGGTCGGTCATCGTTGAGGATGATCTTATGCTCCACCTTATCACAGTAGCCAATGTCCATATCGTCCTTGCTGAAACGATGAAAGTGCTTGTTGATTGTCTCCCTCACCTGCTCTAGATGCGCGGGAGATTCCTTAATCTCTTCATCTATCTCCATCCTCTTCATCAAGTCGCTGACATCAGTTGAAGGGGATGACTCATACATCTCTTCACATGCAGCATTACACTCAGTTGATGAATCCGTAGAAGACCTTTCAAGCACACCAACCAGTGTCTTAGGAGCAAGGTAGACATCACTATTCCCGAAGTTCACCATCTGGACAGGAACTCTTCCCGAGGAGGGCACCCTTACGACAGTAGGTAGGAGAACGAGTCCATTTGGCAAATTGGAGAAATCAGGACTATCGACGACAGCAACATAGGGATTTTTAGGCTTGTGTGTAGTGCAGTCGATCGTTACACTACAACGAGCTGGCAGGAGGATGGGCTTCCTACTACCAGACCTCACTTGGTAACGTTTTTCCATGGTCAGTTGGGGGTTCTGGGCAATCACCTCTTCATACAGGGCAAGGACGTGGACCCAAGCAGTTCCATCACTGGATTCTTCTAGCGACTGCTGAAATCGATGTTCCGATGTGTGCTTCAGTGCCTTGTTGACATCACAAAGAACATTGGATCCGATGACAGCAGGTACCATCTTCTTTCGCTCAGCCATGGGAGAGTAGACAGGGTCTCGGACAACGAGGAACCCCATTCCTGGAAACGTTCTCCCCATAACCTCCAGTGATAACTCCACATAGCCACGGTATGGAACCGCCAGTCCTTGTGCCCCCCGAAATAGAGATGAACTCGGATACGTCCACAATGTCCTCCTGAGCGAGGTGCTCATTGAAGAAGGACTCCGTGATAGTGGACACCTGCGCTCCGGTATCCAGCAAACACCTGACGTCTCTCACCCCTCCTCGGCAAACCGATACTTCTGGACAGCTTCCCACCGCTTTGCTGTAAACTGCTGAGCTGTTGTAATCCCCACCCACCGTTTGGCTCTCAACAGTGGGCTCTACTCTTTTGGCGCCCCGTTAGAAGCTTGTGCCACCCGGTCACCCGTAGTCCTGCTTCCGTTGGCCTGAAGCTCTGCAGCCCTCTTCATGCACTTGCGCTGGAGATGTCCCAGCTTCCCACAGTAGAAACACTTTCTGGACTCCCTTTTAGGCTGCGAAGCCATAAGGGTGCCTATCTGCTTCTGCTGCTTCTACAGGAGTTCACCTTGTTTCTGGAGGATGGTCAGGATACTTGCTGACTCGGCTGGCATCTCCTGCATGGCAGCAGTCTTCGGCTTCCTCGACTGTCCGGATTGGCCAAACCATTTCAGCCCACGGTCCCGCAGCTCGAAGAAGTCAAGGCTAGGTGACTCCGTGTTGAGGCGTCGTAGTTCCCGTCGCAGCCCCTCGTCGAGGACAGCTTCTGCAAGGCGTCCCTTCAGCGTCTCTGCACGGCTTTCCTTCAGGCTGGCATCGAGATCCGGTCGAACAGGGTCACCAACTGCAGAGAACATTCCAGGAGTCCCTCAGCCGGCGCCTGCTGATAGCTGAAGAACTTCTGCATGAGGACAGGAAGCGAGTCCCCATCCCCAAAGACCTTCTCCAGCGTAGTGAAGATCTCCTCTGCGTCTCCAGCCACAGCACCACCTCGACCACGAATCTCCCGTCTAGCGTTGCCTCCAAAGTCCCTGATGTAAGCAGCTCGTTCCGCTCCTCCCAACTTCCGGACGGCAAGCTGGCTCCTCATATCCACAATCCAGTCATGGACAGTCTGGTCACCAGCTTTCATCGGCCTGTCTCTGAAGACATCAAGCCTCCTTCCTTGGGTGAGGAAGATGGGCTGGATCCCGGGGTTAGCAGTATGCTCCGGGGCCGGAATCTTCTTCTCCTCCTGCTCCTCCAGTAGTTGTGCCTCAAGCGCCGCCACCTTCGCCCTCAGAACCTCGATCTCTGTCTCTGCCATATCGCCTGTTTAGTTTTTCCAGCAAGGGGGATAGTTGATGACCAGTGTACAGCAATCCTGCCGAGTACGCCAATTTTTGTAACACGTAAGAACAATGACTGAGCCAAGACTCGCATTTGTGTGTTATAAGATTCTTTTAATTACTGGCCTGATCAAATTAGATCTGAACCAGACCTAATCCATATCCAAACTTAGCCCCCTGCTGGAGATTCACAAAGATATACTAAATTGATCTTTCTGCTTCCAAACGCTGATAATAACTTGTCGACCAGGTGAATTCAATATCTAGCTGGATGTGAGGAGTTTCCCAATTAATAGAGTTTTCAACTCTACCCAAAGAAACACTTTTACTTTAAATTCCAATCCACCCACTAGCCATGTTCCAAGAGCAGTCGCTTACTCTCACTTTGTCTGGGCAGTGTCTCCGATGTCACTGGCTGACCAGAGAGAGGGCTTGAAAGGAACCCATGACCATATTTGGGAGTGAAAGTGGGATATACCGGAAGGTCTAAACTTCCTGGCATTGACCAATGACCAATGAAACTTTTTATGTCCTTTATACCAGAACAATATTCTAAGAAGGTTGATTTTCTAGGAATATTTCTTATTGTTTCTTTTTGTCTCAAAAACCACAATGGAACATTATATAGAAGACTCAATAATTACACTATCAGAAAAAGGCCTTATCAATATTTGGGAATGGTTTGGCACCTCTGCTTCCTCTTTGCTGTTGGATTATGTTCTCTTCTATGGAATGCATAATGCCAGAGAATGAGGGCTGCCTTTTCTGTGGAATTTCAATATCCGGGCCTATATAAATTTGTTCATATTTCTGGTTGGACAGTCACACATTACTTAGTCTTTTGACGCATTATTTGTTGAGTTGTATTATGCTTCATATCAATGGTGTTCATAATTATTGATTGGTGTGAATTCGTAATTTTAATTTAATGCCAAATTTAACACATTGCTAAAGGCTTGTGGACCATTGCATTCCCTAAGGCTTTTCCAGTGCATTGAACCTGTTTAACACATACCTAACACAGTTTGGAGAAAGATGGAGTGGAAGATAATTATCATAAAGCAATTTTCATGCTCTGTGGTATTGTGATTTGCCAGAATACCCCCAGTACCCAGCATCCCTAACAGGAAGATCAAGTAATGTATTCTTTGTTGAGTTTGTTGTTAATTTTTCTGCAAAACCAAAGAGATGTCAGACTGGAGCTTAGTAACTACTAATAAAGTGTCGTAATTTGATAATTTTTATTTGCTTTTGCAAACTCAAAACATGAAACAGTTTTTAAGATTTGGGCCTGAAGTTGGTCTTTGATTTTAAAAATTACTGGTAAAAATGAACAGTAATTTTTACCTCAATGCTTCCCTTTCTACTTCAGGAGCTCAACCTGGTGAATCTTCCCTTTAAATCATGGTAATTATGCATTCTTCCTTGATAATTTACATCACTATCAAGGAATAAGATACGTGCTCCGATTGCTGAAATCATATGCAGATTTATCACTCTCAAAAATGGCATACATTTACTCAGTAATGGGTAACAAAACTACTAATGATTGAAATTTGCCAAACTGAAATGAATTTGCTCAGGTTTTATCGTGAAAAATCTGCTTCCAGTGTTTAGAAATTGGTGACTTTAAACCAATGGTAAGAAGATTGAAATATTATCCAGTGCTTTTTAGTTTGTTTTACGAGTGAGTGCCTAATGGGATATTAGGTATGCATGAGGGCTGTTGATATTTCAGACTTGAAGATGAAGGAGACTACTATCTCCAAGCTATTATTCTTTCTGCTGATGCAAATGCAAATTTGTTTTCATTACTGAGCAGTTTTTTTGCATAGTTAGTATGCATCATGATACAATATTGAAAGGTCATGTCGCAGTGATTTTAATATATCTTGCATACTGATACTGTATCTAATGTGGAAACAAAGTATGGTTATCCCATGAAATCTTTGAGACCTTCAAATATTAGTGGTAATATCTGAAATAGATTAATTATCGAATTGTGTAGATTTTGTTCATAAAAGATTTCTGGTTTTATTGCTGATCACATTGTTTTTTTTTTTTTGCATCTCACTGGGTACTGTGTGACGTACTAAAACAACTTGGTTAATCCCTCACAGGGTGCTACAAGAATTTTTTGCACCACTTGCCTTGTTGGGCAAGTTGCTTTTCAAATAACTTGCCCAATCATCAATTTATCTTGCCCAAAACATAAAAGCAAGCAAAAACAGTCACACTGTTAGACGTACATGTAAAACCATTACTTGCCCTTCTGGGCAAGTGACAATTTCATTTACTTGCCCAATGGCTCACTTTTGTTGCCCCGGGCATTCGGGCAAGTGGGTTTGTAGCGCCCTGCCTCAAAAACACTAGGTAATGTGATGTTTTGAGGGAAGTTATATTTTTAAAAGCAAAGTTAGAAAAAAAGTACTTATTTTTGCTCTTAAAAAACAGGAATTTCAGAGGTGCCACTTTTTCGGAATAAAGCCTGAAATTATACAATGACAAAAATACACAGTAAAAATATTTTCTGTAGGATTTTCTGCTTAATCCTGATGGGAATGCGAACTTCATGTGTCCCTACAAAGAAAAGTTGTGTTTGACAACCTGAAAGCTTGCCCATGGCTTGGTCAACGGTTCACAAGTAGTGTCATGCGAACTGTGTTTTATGTAATGTACAGATGTGAAGTTCAATTATTACTAACTAGTCTAAGGAATACCTTGTGACTTCATTCGTTGGCAGGAAATGTGCATGATAACCAGCCTATTTGCATAGCTATATGATGGGGTCACATTAATTCGTATACTTTTTCTAGAGCATTTTTGGATCGTGGTACTTAGCGAAATATATCTCTTAAAATACAAAATTATTTTCTAAAATCTTGGCACGAAATGAAACTAGATATTTTAGGCTTCAAATATTTCCAATTATGAAATTAACATAAAGAATCACGGAGATATCGCGATATCAAATTTCGATTGACGAAACGATCGCATCGCTCCATGTTGGAAAATGGCGAAAATTGTCAACAAACTGTGTCATATTAATTCGCAAACCCAGTTTTGAACATGATTTACCATAAAATTGCTTCCATTTTAGATGCAAAATTTACAGTAGTTTGACCACAAAATATCAAGGAATCGAATGGTATGTCTGCTTACTTACAAATTTGATCATTTCTGTCCGAAAATTGGAAGGATTCAGATCAGTGTCGCGAGACCCGTGTTTTTCTGCAAATGCAAGCAAATCTGCGGATCTTTTGGCAATATTTTCATTGTTTTTGGTCCTTTTGCTAAGAAGATTTCCAGTTTAGGCAAATAAACTGCGCTCTTTAAGATGGTGATGTCAGATTTGTAATATTTCATCAATTTTGTAGTAATTCATATGATGTACGAATTAATATGATGGGCGAATTAATGTGACAGCACCATACATGTATTATATTGCATGTTGATGTTGTTTTCATATTCGGACAGATTTTTATTTATTGTCTAGTAAGGGATTTCTTATATCCTCTTCAACTTTTCCAAAGGAATGTAGAAATCATTATGTGATAGTATATTTGTGTGTCCATATTAAAACTATGTAGGACAAGTTTGAAAATATTGTCATGCAGTCTATAGTTCCTCAACCTCTTCTTGGTTTAGCACCCTCTTGTGTTTAAGTTTTGCCAGTCCTGAGTCTGCTGCTATATTGTTGTCTCATAATTTTGAGGTACGTCCCTTCACTTCACCCTGATATCCTCATTTCTATTCCTCGGGATTCTAAATTGAAGTTAAATTTTTTAGCACCATTCAACAAAAATATTAAGGCATACATATTATTTCTTTACCAAATCATATGTAATTCTCCTTTCATGTGCATGTAATATAGCCAATAGTAAACAATTCATGTTCGAGGATCAGTAATATTTTGTATGTATGGGAATGTTATTTTTGTTTTAATTGTTATCATTATTGTTATCGATTACCTGGAATTAACAGAAATTTCATTGAATGGAAAGAGGACTTCATAAATTTGGAGAGTATGTTTAGAGAGAGAAGGAGCGAGAAGGTAGGACGAAGGGGAAGAGACCAATTAATAGAAATATTCAAATTTGTATTTGATTCTACAGTTCTTTTGTCCTTTTTTTAATCTAAACAAATTTCCTATGTAATGAAAACAACTTGTTTATACTTCAACTCATGAAATTTGTTTGATTGGCCCCAAAGATGAAAGATGAAAATTCATGTACATAGGCCTATGACATGAACTCAACTAATTTTCCTTATCAATTGCAACTATGCAAGAAAAAAGGTAAATTTATAAGATTTATAAATCTGTAAAGCAGAAACAGAAACCATCTATGCATGTATGATTACATACTTCCTGTGCTCTTTGGCTACATTGGCATTATAGACACGCACATTATAAATCAGGGAGCATCTGCAATTGTTTATCAATATCATGTCCAGTTTGACAGCAAGTATCAAACAGTCTGGTGATGGATAACACCTTGACGTCAGTGTCATAAGTGTCGGTGGTCTAATGTTAACAAAATATGGGCAGCATGGACCTAGTTTGAAAGCACAAACCCTAGACTTTCGGTGTGTGCGTACGTAGAGCATGATGGGTATGCATTGTGTGACTACATCACACGCATACAGCATTGCTCTATCCTCAGCGTGCAGACACACAATGCATACCCTGAATCACTCTCTGTGTATATGCGCACAACGAAACCCAAGGGTCTGTTGTAGCAGACTAGCATGAACCCAATGAGTAGGTACATGTACTCTCACATTTTTAGTTGTAGGATTGATTCAAGATTGTAACAACAAAAATTGGTCGACTGTTATTATGCTACACACATTTCATGTTGCAAACGTATGAAACTGCTTCTGATTTAGAACAAATAGTACATTCCTGTTAACTATCTATATTTCTTTTTGGAATTGACAACTATAAAATGTTGAGCTCTTAGAATAATAACAATAATAAGAATAATATTAAGTTCTTTGGAGAACTTTCCAATTCAGTAGAATGTTTCCAGTAAGCATGGTAAAAAGTGAAAAGATGCTTGTCATGTGAAAAATAGAGATATGTGTATGTTAACATTGCCATGTTAAGGAGATATGCCAATTTAAGTGATTTAGTGATTTTTAAGAAAATTCTCTGCGTCAAACTGCTTATGTTTGTACATTAATAATGTTCAGGTTTGGCGTAGAATTTTTCTCTCTTTCTGCTCATTTGCATTATATTTTTTTTTTCACACTCAAATGTTATTGAACCAAAACACATGTTCAATCATCCTGAAGGGGTTAACGTGCATACTTTCCGTATCAGTTAACAAAAAAGGGAAAGGGGGGAAATTCATTTTGCATTTACATACATGTAAATCACCACCATGAGGCACTTAGTGTTTATCTTGATTTGACAAGTGATATTAATCATAGTCTGGCTTATGGGAAGTCATACATTTGTAACAAAGTTTTTTTTTATGGACAATCTTCCAGACATGATCTATTGGAGACATAAAAGAAAATGATTCATCTGCAATTCTGAATATGGCATTCAAATACCTTCTTATTTTTGCACACTGAAAGATGTAGCTATGTAAAGATGCAAAGTAAAAAAAAATCAGACAAACAGGTTAAAACAGTTTGAAGTTATACAAACAATTAATAAAATTATGAATATTTCTATGAGTGATTTTCAATGCCATTGGCAACTTTTGGTCATATGCTATAAAGTTTGCAATGCTCTTCTCAACTGTCAACTTACTTATTTTTCATTAGAATTCATTTTAACCCGTAACTATTTTTAAACAATTTTCAAGGGGTTGAATCAATGAATTTATTTGCACGCATATACATGTATTTATTTCAAAAAGTGTGTTAAAGAGTGGGTTGCAAAGGTGGGTTTAAAACAATACTTACATTTAATGAAGTACTTGCAGAATAGTGTACTATATAATATGTATACATCAAAAGATTTGACCGAAAGTTGTCAATGTGCATGGAAGATTAAAATATAAAGTTGTATTGTAAACCTGTATCTTGAACTAATTTGTGAGTATCATTTTATTGACTTTTTGTACTGATAGTGAGGTTTCAGTACTATACAAATGTACCTCTTCCTCTGCCCTAACATTCTCAGAGATAGTGAACGTACCAGAATATGCACGAGGCAAGATTAAAATGTGAATAATGCAATAACTGAACAAAGGACAGATCAAGCATGACATCAAAAAGTGTGCGCTCAGCTATTCACTTGTGATGAAACTCTGAAATGATGTTACAATTCACCCATACACTTTCAGGAATAGTTGGCATCACTGCATTCGTTCCCAATATCCTAATCCATCTTGTAATCTGCATCCATTTTTGTTATTAGCATGTATCTTCTTCCTATCCTCACCCTGCCCTTGTCTCAATCCACCTGTGTGTTGCGCATAGAGACCTCCTCACTCGTAACCTAATCTGTATACTGCCCTCGTGGGGCAGCGAGTGCTCACCCAAGCTCAGTTCATCATCATGCCTCTCACTCCCGTTTTTCACAAAAAATTGAATGGGTCCCTATGTAGCATTACTTACACCTTACTTCTGAATTTAGGTGGTAGACTACTTGAACAGTCAAACCTGCTTTAGCAACCACCTGTATATACAGACCACCTGTCCATAAAGACCACCTTTCCGGTCTCCCTTGGTAGCAAGTTACGTGTTAATGAACCTGTCTCTAGAGACCACCTGCTCTTAAAGACCAAGTTATCTGTCTCCCTTGAGTGGTCTTTATAGACAGGTTTGACTGTATGTCATCCATTATCTCCCCATACCTCTGTATACTAGAATTTGAACCAAAAAATCTAAGTTGGGAACGGTTCCTAAGATTTAGCTAAAATTGGCAAGAACATTATGCTAGCACAAAACAGGTGGGCCTATATAGATTAGGAAGCTCATAACCATGCAAAAAAAGTATCAGTTTCCTGCCATAAGCAACTGTTTGCTATTAATGTAAATTGAGTTTGATTATATTTCAGGAAGTTCATATCTGCATAAGACAAGCGCCATGAAATGTCTTGGCACTGGTAGAGGATGGGGTGGGCAGCATTTATTTGAATCTTTTCACTACAGTACATTTATACATGGCTGTTATTTTAAAAGGTATATTCCCATTCTCTTGTTCCTCAACCCACACTTTGCTCAGATTACATTAATGAACATGCTGAACAATATAACTCTGAAATTCATGCAGATTTGTCAAAACCCCTTGAGAATAGTATATATTTTTATAAGGTGTCAAATCCACTTTATTTAAGGGCTCAATGCATGTCAAAAAGCTGACAAAAAGAAGACAAGAGTCAACATTAGAAATATGATACTACTATTCATCAAAATAATGCTCAGGCTCACATTAATTGAATGATGTAGCAGTGTCGTAATTAAAAGTGTTTTGGTTGTCAACCAAAATAAAAGACTTTACAGAGGAGTTAGGAGCCATTTTCTTGTGATTGACAGGAAGGATTGGTTATAATTTAAAACACTTTCAATGAATCACCTATAATACAATGCAATGTTTTGTCTACTGAAAGCACCTCCAAATTTAAACCCATCCACGGTTCATACCGTGTTCCAAAATAAACCAGCATTAAGAAATCTTTTTGAAACGCATGCTATAAAATAAAAACAGATAAGATACTAACTAGATAGAAAAGGTATATAAATCCCTTCAAATCTTAAAGCATCTTGTGTCATTGATGCCATTTTAATTTAGACATCTCAAGAATAGGAACAGTTTCTAGTGAAACCGACCCCAAGTCCTAAAACCCTATCCCTAGTAGTGCGTCTGGTAGCCCTGTAGAGGCAGGGTTTATGACAAATTGAAGTGGACACTTCATATGACCTGATTGATTATCCCCAATCTCACGCACACCTCTGTAACAAGGGAATGTGAAGCCACAGACAGCATCTGAAGAACATCCTTAAAAGATTCTGGCAAGATGAACAACTTTCTTATGCAATTTAACTTGTATCTGAACTTTGCACTTGTCAATTAAGTGAAGAAGATGTTTTATGAACACAACACTTCATCTGATCCACCCCATATCGTATCCCTTTGACTTTTTACACACAGAAATGTCCAGAAAGGGTTATTTTACTATTTCCTTCCAAATCATTAGTTGTTTGATATTCCTAAAAGTTATTTTTACTTAGGGAGGATATATTTCAGTTAAATCTTGGTATCAAAGGTTTATCAATTACATTTCATAGTATCTATTTCCTTTTCTCATACCATATTTTCTCATGCAAAATTATGAACCAGGGCGGTGTTTCACCAAGATTAGAAAGACTTTACGCACGACTTTACGTTCGACTGGTATCAGTTCTAATGATAAATGATAAATATAGCATTATGCGTATTCAGCGCAAGAACTGATATCATCTGAACGTAAAGTCGTGCGTAAATCTTTCTTATGTTGGTGAACACCGCCCAGTTCATTTACAAATTGACAATTAGTGCAGATATATAAATATAACAACATATCAAATTAGTTGGTTATGGAGGGGATTGCTAAAAAGTTAAAAAGTTTGGCTTGTAAATTGTAGTCCCCCATAACTACATTCACATAAATGTTTAACAATACAAAAGAGAGAATAGAGAGAGACTAGGAAAGAACTCTTGATTGTGAGATATGACACAATCTCTTTTAAAATTCACTTAATTTGTATAAGAATAATACTCCTGATTTCTTACATTTCACCTTCCCCTTTAAGCCTGTAGTCTACCCCCACCGCCCTCTCTCTCTTGTCCCTTCTATAAACAGGTCAATAACCTGACCCAAGCGCTGAAGTCCTCTTTCACCCTCCTAAGGGTGCAGGTCAGTACCCCTATCTGACCCCCTAAGGGGGGCATGGGGAGGTCGATGTCAGTGCTAACTGAATTTTGGTCCTCTAATACGAGCGATTATGATATGGTGATGTAGCCTTTAGAAGATGGGACTCTCTAGGGTGTTGTACTGGCAGCTGTTGTCGTTAATATGATCCACTTTAGGTGTCCCCGTGGACAAGTGCTTTTATTTATTTACCAAGTGGTAACTTGCAGTCGCATCATGAATCACATCAAGCAAATATCATGTATTCATTCTCATTTTGATTTGATTTTTTTTAAAGAAAATTTGCTGTATAAAAGAATGGTGTATGCATATGTAGCATTGCACTAAATTTTTACAAATTTATTTTACCTAAGTATAACTGAACTTATTTGTTTGAGTTCTAATTTTGAATAATTACTCATTTGTTGGTGATTGCTATACATTTGGAATGCATAAAGAAATGTTAAGCCTTTTCTTGATAGGGTTGAGACATCATAAGACATCATAAGAATGAGAATAGTAGTGTGATGACAAATTTTTTACACTTTTTTTTTGTCATCAAGAAATTTCATCAATTGTTGAAATATGGGAATTTTATTTTGTACTCTGCCTTTTAGCTCATAGAAGGTAGCTGGAGAAAACACTCAATCTCCATTAATATGAATCTGTCTTTGATTCGTATAAATGGGGGGTTTTACGTCAATAAATCTGACTCTTTTGAGCGGACTTTCCCCGTCTATCCTAAAGTGAGGGATGTAAACAACTTGAACACATCTGTTTGCGACCACAAGAATCAATTGAATCCTAAAGCTCAAGAATGCATAATGAAATAGTGACTGTGGCTTTTCTTATAGATCTACTATTGCCTTTAGAAAGGCCTTTAGACAGATCTTGGTAATCATCAGATGAGAAACTTGTAGACGTCGTTTGTGAAGAGGATAAGACATAAAATGATTGTGTGTGTATTTTCTTCTCATAAAGTATGAAAAATGCTCAATTGAGTGAAAAACAGGATGAGTGTTAAGAATCTTTTTCTGGAGTTGTGGGAAGGAACTTTGCAATATTTTGGAAAAATGCGGGGGAAGTGCATTTGCTTGAATTTCCAGACTGATTTTTAGACGGTGGCTGACATTTTGATTAAACTCAAATTCTGATGAAGCAACAGAAATTAGATGGAGAGAGAGAGAGAGAGAGAGAGAGACAGAGAGAGACAGAGGGAGGGAGATTTTGTATGTGGATGTGTTTTAGGGTTGGGAGAGTGAGGAGTTTCTGTGCATCATCAAGTTTATTTTTTTTGCTCTTGCATTCTTCTTGCATTATAAAGATTGATAGTGCCTCAAACCATTTGATGTTCATTGTCATATCATGGATATTTTACAAAAACTACGCAATATAAAACAAAAGAGTCAAGATGTACACTCTACTACCGTGATGGTAATTGCAAATACATAAGAGGGAAATACATGCTGATACCTTTATATGCATAAAGACGTGAACCAATTTTTCCTGGTTTTTCATAAGCTGTATGATCATAGTAGCCTTTCACTAATGCTTAGGCACTGGATATATAAAACAAAAATTGAGAACAAAGGTATATATGCAGCAACATCGAAAGCACAATAAAAAAATTGGAACAATATGGGAGAACAGCTTGTTGCTTATTTTGCCAAATATTTCATCTTAACCAAATTCATACATGTACATTATTAAGAATTCATATGTTTATTGTAAAGTAATCTATGTAATGTGCAGAAATAGAAAAAGAAATAAAGTAAAACATATTAAAGAACAAAGTTGCGCAAATCGTCCTATTCCACCATTCTGCATTCATTTTCTTTTGGAAAGCACGGTGTTTTGCTAACAGAAGAGCACAATATATTGATTAAACTAAATAAGAGTGAAAGACACATCAAATTCAACAATTATTTAAAAGTGCAAATCATATCTTTTAATTTTTTTTATATTCATCTTTTTTTATGTATGATCGCGCCAGATATTCTATGTTTAAAAGGCTTCATTAGGTATTACTTATGATACTTCAGTCTACTCTAGTAATACTTTCCTCTGGGTTTTTATTTTTCACCTGGTGCAGGTTTCAGGAAGTCACATTCATCATTATGCACCAAATCTTGGGTTCCATTTGTCATCACATGCAGAGCGGTAGCCAATCAAAATATAGCATTGTATGAATAGGAATCATTCAATGCACATTAAATGGTCTCTATCTAAAATGATATTGAAACAGCCACTCATCAGCACCAATCATTGAAAAATATACGCAATATATTATATTATAGATGCAGAATTGCAAACCTAAATTTTTTCTGCACTTTATAATTTTTTTAGAATCCAACATTTATGTGGTATTGACTATTTTTTGTACAGATACTGCAAGTTCTATTTTGTTATTTCCATTTATATTTCCACCATATCTCCAGGCTCTCTTCAATCTCCAACGATCAAAGTTAATGGCCTTTCTCAATCATCTGCGGAGATGTAATTGAAAAAAATGCATGACAACTCTTTCGAAAGCATTAACACGGAAGCTTTCATAAAGATGTTATTTACACCATGATATGTTATTTCCCCTCTTCTAATTTGAAACAGATATGGAAAAGTCTGTAGTGATAATATTTTTTTTTGCTTTGCTTGCAAAGTGCAACAATATTGGACATCTACTTTCAGTATTGCATTCAGACAGAGATGATAATGCAGCATACGTGGGTGGGACAGTGGGATATGACGAAGAGCACAGTTTTACCATGCTGCATTACCCTTTAGGCTTTTTACGAATAGAGTTTTTGCATGTACAGGTAATTTTTGCCAAAGGGTAATTTCAGAATATGTAAATTGTATTCTCACATAAAACATTGTAGATAGATGATTGATGAATTTCTAACCTGGCGATACCAGTGTATCTTTCATACACCCCTGTTTCCACCTCCTAAGATAGACGAGTGAGTCTTGAGTCGTTTCCACTTCGCTCGCCTGTTCTTAAACCATATCTTCACCTGGACTATTTATACAATAGGAAAAAAAGAAACTCAAACTGGAGTATAAAGCCCTGAAACATCTAAAAAATGACCTTTCAAGTCTTTCTATTTTATGGTTTGCTGTAATATGTACTCCAAATGTATTTTAATAAAAAAACTAAATCATTGAATAAAGAGTGCTATGTTGCAAAACAGACTGATACCTCCTAATTTAGACTTAAGTACAATGATATTGTTCCTTTAATGAGACAGAAACTTTTTTTTTGATGTCCTAGAAAGACTTTTTGAAAAATTGCGTCAGTCAGTCGGAAATAGTGTTTCTTTATTTTTGGAATAGATTTTATACAATAGAAAAAGTGAGACTCAAAATGGAGTGAAAAGCCCTGAAACCTCTAAAAATGAAGTTTTCTTTCACATGATTATTTGATATGGTACTTCAAATTGTTTTTCAGGTTATATATTGGTAATTGGAGTGAATAATAAACCAAAAAAAATAAATAGCCCATTTTCAGAGTGTTGGTCAGTCTTGGGCATCTAAATATTTTTTTTGCCTTATGGAAAATGGCAAGGATTTTATCGTAACTTTATCCATCCTGTGAACGTGACATCATGATGACTTGATCAAATTATAATGCATATTAGAGTTGCCCAAGAGCTATCATTCTCCAGGGTTGGGTATAATCAAACTTATCCTCTCAGGAGGCGATGGCTAAGCGATCGACCTGAGCAGCGATCTCAGCCTATTCTCAAGGTCGGCACAAGTGTTTGAGCATGATGATTTGACAAGAAATGCTGGCGATTGCAGCGTAATGGCACGTGAAAGGGTTTGCGGCAATCAAATTTTGTGTGATTAGGGTATGCGTGTTGCAGTGAGTGAGGTAATGGAAGGAGCAAACAAGCGAGACACTTTTAAAGATGAAATATTTGATGGATTGTCTCCATGTTGGCCTATTCGAGAGTATATAGAGTCATCTAGGTTCTTTTGTGTTATTTAAACTTGGCTCTCTATCACGCAATTTGTGCAGATGTTTTCAAAGAATGTGTTTGATATTGAAAATGTGATGCAATATTTTGTGGAAAAGCATGATATATACATTTATGATGATGGCAGCAATGTATTTAACAAAACTTGTTCGTGGCAGTAAAACAATTTGTATAGATTCATTATTTATTTTAAAATCCAAGATTCCAATCACCTTTGCAACAACCAGGTTTAAGGTCAATATCAAATTAATACTAATTGATGAAATACATACTACAAAAAATAATTTTTGCCTTTTGCCTTTTTTTCGTATTTGAATTTATATCATCACCCAGATATCAGCCTGAATGCCATATAGTGAAAATTTAATAATAAATTAATCGAATAAGGTTCCCATTTACGTCACCTGTGTTCCAATGCAGAATTGTGTGCATTAGTGTTTACAGAATAGAATTAAGATCTATAGAGAGAGAGAGAAAGAAATGGAAAAAGAAAAAAAGATCTACTAAAATAATAATGGAATGGGAATGAGTGTGTAGTAGGTTTAAAATTTACTACTAAGTTCTATGTGAGATCGAGAGTGAAGTGCAGACATATTTTTCTGCACTTTTGTTTTTTTAAATGATGTCACATAGGAGGTATCTAATTGTTTTTTACAATTAATTGATCATAATGTGAAGTGGGAGCAAAGAGAGAAAGTGGGTTATGCACTAAAAGGTGATGAGAGGAGAGTGTGTGGGAGGTTGGTAATACTTGCATCTCTGCTATATGATTCTCTGTGTTCGGCTGCTCAGAGTGCTGAATTTCTCTTCCTCCCAAGCACACCGTCGGTCGCCGTCGGAGACCATCAAGCTTGGTTGCATTGAGTGGCATTCTCTAGGTACGGCTCATTTGTGTCGTGGATACCGGTGGGTAGGCATGCAGGAGATGATGCGGGAGGGAATGATTGAGAGGAGCTGAGATGCTTTGATGGATGATCAAATGCTGGAATGACAGCCCCTCCGAGCATTGAGGATTTACCTGTATAACACCTCGCTCTGAACTATCGTGTGGAATATGTGATGTTCTTTGTGGAATATATGAAATTGCAGTGTATTCAAATTGGATCGTTTGGATTGATGCCATGGATGGATAATTTATCTGCTGGTTCTTCTTGGAATATTAGCAGCAAAATTTGCTTACTTTTGTGTGTTTTGTGATATTGGCATATTTTTATCTATGCAATATTAATTTGCAACTTTATCTCGCAACATTGATGATCTACATTAGGAGTTTATATCTTTATAGGAAGCTGCTGTTAAATTCATTTGGTAGAGGATTTTGAATTTACGTCAATACCATGTTGATTTCGACAGATGATGTTGCATTACCGCATTATATTCCTGATCAGAATTCTCAGGCTGGGTTTAAATGCATAATGTATCAATCCATCATTGTGTAATTTCGCTTCAGTGGTTACCGTCTAGGGCTTTGATCTTTTCAGAAAGCCTAATTTGAATTCTTGTCGCTGCAATAGTTTTGTGTAACATTGATGATTACTATGCAGAGGTGTGGATACCCCAGAGAGCGTAATTTGCATTTTTATGGATTCATCATTTTGTACTGTCCTGTCAGTTGTTAGCATATGTTTTGTTGATATTGTATGACATTTGAATTTCTGGAGATGAATCCCCATTGATGCAGAAGAGATTTTAGAACGTGACTTAAGGTTGTGTAATAAGGCATCTTGTGAATTTCTTTTGAAGAGTCCTGTGATTGTGCTGTCATCTGCTCATTTGAAGCATTTTTATTAACCTTCTCTTTCCATCTTGCTCTCTCACTTACTCTCTCACTTTCTCTCTCACTCTCCCTTGCTCTCTCCCTCACTCTCTCCTTCGCTCTCTCCCTCTCTCTCTCTCTCTTTCTATCTATCTATCTCTGTTTATACCAGTTTGAGTGTTGAAGCTTTAATCCATAATACTTCCAAAAATAACCAAAACAAATGGAATTAGAAATTATACCATGCTTCCAAAAATATAGTTTACAATGAAAGTATATTAGCTATTATAGCAAGAAAGGTCTTAAGAATCCAGATTTGATCAAACATATTACATATTCAAAGAGCAAGAGTTACTTTCCCAATTTGCGCTTTTAATTTTCTTGTCATTTCTTTTACGAGGAAGAGCAAGACAGGTTACACATGTTGATCCTGCCACCTTTTTTTGTATGATTCAGATGGTATGGATGGATATTTATAGCTTGAAAGTAACTTACACTCATCTTACACGCTGTAGCTACATCCCTTGCAGGCATCACTCATCTCATTTTACAATCTCTCTTCCCATGCTTCATGTAATTTGTACTTGAACTTCCTTCAAACCTAAATGGCCATTGGTGTGTTCCATATTAATCATATGCCCATATGAAATGGTTGTTTGATTGTGCTTTATGGCACTGGAAGTTGAAGCCACTCCAACCTTTTTTTGTAATGCCACTCTAGCAATTGATTTCAATTTGCTTTTAGGTTGCGCTGGGTTCATATCTTGTACAGATCATATTTATTATCATCCATATGTGAACCACCCATTTTGCCCTTCAAGATGTAAAATTATTCTAGTGATGAAAGGTTTTAGATTTAAAAAATAAGGGTTGTAATTGTACTGAGACAGGGCCAAAAAAGAAAGTACTTTGGTTTATAGATAAATATAAGACATACAATCTGAACAAGGTAATTTTCAGTAAAATTATAAACATTTCAGAGTTTTTCCATCCACTTTGAATGGAGGTTAACTTTACTCTGCATAATTAAGAGGATGATCTTTTAAACATTGTAAAAACAGAATTGCAGTTTTCAGCAATTATATGAATTTGATTGTACTACTGGAATATATCAACAAAGGCTTCCTTTAGCCTGGTCACTTTGTGTTTTGATGATCAAATGCCCTGATGTGAATGGACCGAGTGACCTTCTGCTTTGGTCAATACATTTGAGTTGATTTACTGGCAACAAGCTTGAATTTCCTCAAAACTCAACAGCTTGATTAGCCTAATACTACTGACCCGTAGTGTAAAATTTCTACCATGTACCTGTAGTTTGGTAAACTAAAGTAGTGAACCATTGCAAGTTGTGTTAGAGCAATATTGAACCTCTGAAATTTGTAAGAGCTATATATTTGATTCAGTTTTAGATCAGTAGGAGACTGCCGGTTGCTTTTTTTCCATGCATGTTAATGGGCAAACATATTTTCTGTTTTCTGTTAAAGTCTGAGTGCATCTGTTTCAGAGAATTAAGTCTTCAGGAAATTTGGCGACCAATTCAGGTAATTTTACCATGGTCGAGTGGCACCTTGCCACATGCATGAATTTGCTGAAATTGACATTTTTATTCGCCCAATCCTTTGAATAAATGTTCTTTAATGTCACTGCAATTTTAGAGAGTAGACATGTAGGTGTGTTGGCTCAATCAGTAGGCGCTCGCCTCTCGGCCAGGGTTGCCAGGTTCAATTCCTGTCACATCATACTGAATTACTTTAAAAGATGGGAGTTAGGAGGGTGTTGCGACAAAGTTGCAATTGATCGCAAATCAACTGCAAATCAGTTCCAAACTGTAACACGCATTTTCATTCTAGCATGGTATGCACTTTTAACAAGACGCATATGAAACAATGATTTTGATTGGCGCGTTTCATTCAACTGCAACTTTTGGACAATTGTGACTTTCGAATAACACCACCTTATACTGTGACACTATAGCTGCTTTGAACACTGGGATCATCTGTTGTTCTGAGAATCTAGAGCACTATAGTGCCACAAAGATTTACACTGTAGAGAGAATTGGACAGATAATGATAACAATAATATTAATAATAATAGTAATAATGATAATGATAATAATGATAATAACAATGATGATAATGATAATAACAATGATATATAGAATAATATTATTCAGTTCTGATATAACATATAGCCATGGCATGTCCTCATGCGCTTACAAAGCAGAAAAAGATTTTAACAAATATAGAAAAGGGTGTTCACATCTACTGCTGATTGTGTTGATCTTTGTCCATTTTAATTACTAGTTTTAATGATAATAATAATCATAAATAATGAATGATAATGATAACAGTAATATTAAGTTTTTATGTAGCGCATAACACGTAACCATAACATGTCCGTATGCGCTTAGATAGAAAAGAGGCTTAGGGGGTGTTGTTCAAAAGTTGCAATTGATCGCAAGTTGCAATTGAACGGAATGTGCCAATCAAATCATTGTTTCATGCGCATCTTGCTAAATGCGCATACCGTGCGCGAATGAAAATGCGCGATACAATTTTCAAAGTTGCAGTTGATTTGCAATTGATTTTGAGCAACATCCTATTAGATAGAAAAAAGTGTTCACATCTACTGCTGATTGTGTTGATCTTTCTCTGTTTCAACAAATCACAAGTTTGAACATATTGCACACTCCTATATCATATTATGATTTCAGTATCACGATGAGCATATAAAGGAAGGTGCAGTACGGGTAGGAGACTCAGATTTACTCAGCCAGAATCTAGACTTTTTGTCATGCAAGATGATTTTATATCAAAATAATCAAATACAGTTTTGTCATTTTCGTAGATAGTATACTAGTACAGGCAGATGCAGGTCCATCAGTTTGTAAATTGATAAGTTAGATTGAGTTACCTCAAAGTGGTTGCTAATTCCTACTTGAATAGTCCAATATCAATGGATGTTTTGTATCAAACCTGTCTTATTGTGGTTTGAAAGTTGGCAACGTTGAAAAGGCTTTCTAAGTAGTGCATCACACTTTACATCAAGCATCTGTATGTTAACCCCGACTTAAACCTGAAATTTTTATCACTTCTTGGTTTAACGAGAAGGGGAATCAACCTTTCCCTGTAATTCCACGAGCACATGCAATATCACAAATCACGTGAAGCCTGTGACAAGCCCTTGTTGAATCTCAGCATGTGTTTATTCCATTGATTTTCAAGCGTCATGCTCAGAGTTGCATGAATGATTGACTCCCAGCTTGCTCCACCGGCTCCTACAAATGCTTGACACTGTTGACCTGCCACACTTCGAACACCGACACCATGCGACCACAGAATAACCAGGAATTCAAAGCTAGACTTCAAAATTCTCTCCTCAATCAATCACCTTAAAATGGTCTTTTTGATAGCACTTTATTCTTTTCCAGTGTCTTTTGTTTCTTTAACATCAATATCCCCATTTCTAATGATATGTATGTCAGAGTGCTACAAGAATTTTACGCAGCATGTATTATCTTGTTGGGTAAGTGACTTTTCAAATCACTTCTCCCAAGACCAATTGTATATCCCTACAACATAATTAGGTGACCAAAAATGCTACATGCACATCTAACTGGGAGTTGGTCATATGATAGATCTTTTTACCGGATAGGACCTACTCATGATTAGTCTAATTTCATATATACATGTGATTGAATTTTGCTCGCACTGTCAGAAGGGGTTCGTTCCAACCTATAGAATCCCATACCCCCTTGACATAAGGCATGCCTTAAACAAACTAGCCATTTTTTTCTAAATTCAACAGTCCAGCCGTTCCGAGTCATTTGTAGGTTTGTTTGGTGTGACTGCAATAAAGCACACCACATGTGGATCTTGCCGAATGAGTGAATTACATCCTCATCTCAAGAAGTTCGTCCCCTCAATATTTCGCTTTCCTGTGGATATTTTCGGACACGTCTTTTCAATCTTCATTTCGATTTCAATTGACAAAGCCCAAAGGCGCAGTCTGGGAGAGTGAGGTTTATGTATATACCTGTGTTTTGTCCTTCTGTGCTGTATAATGGTTGTATTTTAATGAGGCTTTGATTTGCATTATTTCTTTTACTACGATACTCCTTTGCTTTGCTTTAATACACAAGTTCTCTTCTCACGAGACATATTATTAAACGGACAAATACATGAAGACCACTGACTGATGTTTTGAAAATGGCAAGACCAAAAATTGTATTTGTTTCTGATTCACATAAAAATCACATTTATTTGCATGTCAAATATGTCCAACATTTCTCTGCCCTTCTTTGTCGAAATGTTATCTTCCACGTTAGAATGAAATGAATATCTCACAGACAAATCCTGTAAAACTTTTATAAAGTGATAATTGCTCTACTTCAATTTCAACCTATATACTTTAATTGGTTTCTTTAGGTTCTTGGCTGATTTTAGGCTATTTCATTGGAAATAAAACTCTACTTGCAGCCAGATCACTATCTCATAAGAAATGTTAAAAAAATATGCTTAAAGAAGAATTAAGTGTCAAGTGATGACATTTACCCTCTGTATTTTGCTCATGTTCTTGTGCATTTGATACGTTTTCTATCATTCAAAATGCTTTAATTTCGGCATTCCTCCAATTTCAATAATCCCGACGCCCAATATCCCTCTCTCGATGTCTCTCTGCTTTCCATCAGTATGAGATTTCTGCCTTTGTGCAATGTCTCTGGCTCTGTCCTTCATATTGTATCTAGGCATTCATCTTCTTTCTACATCCCTGCCTCAAGGTTACTGCTTGCTTCAAAGTAAATATGTTTGAACTTCACTTCCAAACCACTTTCAAGGATACCTTATTATCTGGATGCTTGCCATGGCTTGGCTACATACATGGACCATTATATGGGGGTGCAGACCCTTTCAAGTTGTAATCCAGTAGAAAATGGCTGTGATATGGCCAAGTTGTCAAACACTTTGCCCTGGTTCTAAACAAAGCATGCATAGAAATGTCCTGTGACAGCATTTTTTTGCAACCCTACATGTATTGCTCGAATTGGTTTGTAGGGGAAGTTTTAATAACTGTGCTGCGTTCATGGGATTTGAACAATAGGCGCAGGCCTACACTTAATATGATGGCAACTTAATAAAAATTGGGAATAATAAATGATAGAAAGGTAAAAGGATATATAGAGAGAAAGATAGAGCAAGAGCATGTGAGCACTCAGGATTTGACGAACAGGGTTTGGGGAGGGGGGGGGGGTCTCAAAAGCCAAAGATACTCAGGAGGGCATCCAAACAATTTTCTTTTGCCTTATATAGATTCATTTTCGATAAATTTGTGTACAAAGTTAATGAAGGGTTCTCCACCTCATGGTGACATCAAAGATAATGCAAAAGTTGATAACTCATGGATGCCTATCAGAAGTGGAAATTAAAGCTTCGAACGGTTTATCAGATTTTACTCAAATTGTTCATCTTATTCTTCTCCATTTGATGACAGCAGATCAATATCTGATGGATGTTCCCCTTTAAGTACTCTGACACAGAAGAAAGGAGTTGTATGTACACTGTACTGGTCTGAATCAAATAACGTTATATATTAGGGTCTTGGCTTGCAGACTATCCATGTTGTCTCCTTTGAAAGCTTGTTGACCTGACTTTGCGCAAAATAGCCGCTTAACTCATTCTCTTAACAATTATGAGCAGCATGTTGTGCTGGCTGAAGGTAGGAGGCTGGAGGTAAATACACCCTACCTTGGCCAATGTCACTGCACTTTTCTCCATCAAGAGAGGATACGCCAACAGTGTTTGAGAGAAACATTATGCCAAAACCATGAATTGGATAAAAAGAAAATGTTAATGTGGTTAAAAGGGGCTGTTCTTTTCGCTTATGTTTGTTATCCTATGCTAGGATTGTAGGTGTGGCTTTGATTGCATAAAGATTATATTTAAAAAAAAAATTTATCTGGACCTGTTGCATACAGCTTGCAATTGATGAGAATTATGTAATTCTTGAGAAATCAAAATTATTGTTGCTGATTTGCTGTTGCTAAGTGCTGTAATTTGGTATTTACCATAAATGATAAAGTTAAAGTTTTTAAGTTTTTGCAGTGGGACCATGATATTTTAGATCATTAAATTTGGTTGCCTTACACCAACATAAATGTGTGAGCTTCTTCTGCCCTGTTTGACATTAGCGGATCCATCTGTTGATCTTTACTCTGGGATAGAGTTTCTAATTTCCTGAGAAAGATTCAGTTGCCAGTCTCGGGCCACTCCGTGGGAGCCAGACAATGTAAGAAAAAAGAGGTTCCATTTTAGATTATACATGATAATCAAACAAGAAATTGCCATGACTGAGAGTATTTTGGTATGCCTATCCTTTATTCAGTAATCCTATTAACTGTCCTTATTTTTGATTTAATGAAATTCCAGAGAAAAAATATTTAAATGGTTAAATGTACATGACATTTCGCTTGCAATATTATCTAAATATATTGTCAACCATTGAGATAAACAAAAAGATGAAAGAAAGAAGTGTTTTAAGAGATGCTTCAAGGAAATTGTGATACTGAACACCATTTCATCCTTCTGTAAAAGACCTTTGTGAATGATATCCAAGTAGTTATTTATATACCAGTTAAAAATATTCTGAAATATCAGAAAACGTCAGAACTACGTATGGTAAAGTACTTTGGTGTATATTTGTATAGGTCATATCAAATTGTCCATTATCTTGAGAACAAAAAGGCAGCAGTGTATGCCTCGTACAATACTGCACCCATCCACTCACTTTCGGCCGATAAATTAAATCTGCAAACAATGGGGTCTGAGTATATTGCATCAGCTCGCCCGAAAGCAGCATTTTGTGAAAGGGAGTGAGAATGTAGAATCTGATTTTTGTGACAGAATATTTGCAAGCGCGGCATATAGGGAGATTGCAATTGGCTGGCATAGAAAGTGTTCCTTCTTGTGTGTAAAAATGTCAGTATTCATCCAGTGCTTGCTAATGCTATAATGGAACATAGGAACTTTCTCCAGATAACAATGATAATGATAATAATAGGTCTATTTATAATAAGCGTAGTCACTATATGCAACTCTACTGCGCTTGATTCTACAGTACCATGTTATTACCATTTCTGTAATTGTTGAACAAACCACTTGGTGTTCAAGCATTCCAAGGAATAATTTAATCAGTACTTGCCTGACCATAACATGGATTAACACCAATTAACAGTGCATCTCTAAGATGCTGTGAACAAAAATCCACAGGCGGGTAGGTATCAAACCCACAACCTTCTGATATCTAGACAGGCATCTTACCACACAACCGCCTTGGTTGAAAAACAAACCAATACAAGTTATACTTTGAGACTGATTCTAATGATGCAAAAGTAAATGCTCTCCATGATTGCATTGGACATTTTGTCAGATATTACATTTAATAATTATAGTAATGATGTGTGCAATCTGTTATCTGATCAACTCTGCACAGTGCTAAAAATGAAAGTGCTTTACCATTGATTTGCACTTCATAGCCACCCTGTGGTGTGCAAGTAATTTCTGTCAGGTATCCATCCACCTGGTTTGGCTCGTGGATGGCACAATCTGGATAAATTTCTTACTGCATGGACCGGGGTT
>BQKZ01001978.1:50875-79147 GCA_036244855.1 Temnopleurus reevesii
GAAAAAGAGGAAAATGTTAAATTTTGTGTACAAAGTGAATGGAGAGTTCTCCATGTTGGCAGCCATTTTGTGCCTGTACGTTTGCCAATTTAAGGAGCCCATATGAGGGGTGTAAATCAAAACTTTGAAAATTCATATCTTTAGAATGGATTATCTGACTTTGCTCAAATTTTCACAGTTTGTTCATCTTATTTTTCTTCATTTAATGATAGCAATGTAATGTCTGAGTGTAGTTCCCCTTTAACTAAAGGTTTAAAATAATGAAGTTTGCATCTGCTGCATCACCAGTTTATCAGCGCATCATGCGTTGCTAACGAAAGATAAGCCAATGGCTGGACACTAATAATTATAAATGAAATTGGATTGATTGTAGATGTATCTTGAAACATATAGGACCAATAAACTTCTGAAATACTGGTTATTCCTGTTTTAGACAAAGGTTTAGATTAATGAACATTGCACAGACTAAATCACACACATTTTATTGTGATTCACGACAATATTAGCCGTTGCCTTTAAACCCCCCAATAACATTTGCCAATCAAAATCAACATCACACCAAATTGCTAAGAAACTGAGAGATGTTATCATTTGAATGTAGAATCTCTTCCAAATGTGGTATTTAAGTCCCGGTCACATAGGACCCCGGAAGCAACACGATTCAACACGACTCTATGTTCGGAGACAGTTAAATGTGAATTAACAAAGAGTCGGGGTGAATCGTGTTGTTTCCGAGGTCCTATGTGACCAGGGGCTTAAGCAAGAAAGAATTGATCATTGTGTACTTTTGTTTTGGGGTGATTCGTGTTATGTAAGTTGCTAGGATGTTAAATGATTTTTTCTTTAATTGTTAGTCCTATTGGTAAACAATCTTTAAGTATTATAACCTTTATCAATACAGTGAGAGAAGTACCATTGGAGTGAGTCAGATCTTTTTCCTGAGTTTGATGACGTTTGCGATGTCTTAATTGATTGCGATAATTCTTGCTTTGTTTCTCTGATTTCATGGTGAATTTTAATTGTTCTGTCAGTTGATCTAGTGGCAGTCATTTTTTGACATAATATTTCTTGTTATGTAGCTAAGGTCGTGATTTGATCTCTACTATTTGATTATGTTGATTTCTTACTAGATTTGAATGGAGTCTTCGAGTAATTGATGGTGAAATTTTTTGCTTTGTTTCTCTGATTTCATGGCAAATTCTAGGTGATCTGACAGTTGTTCTAGTGGCAATCTTTTGTGACATTATTGCTCCAGATATGTTGCTAGGGTAATTTGTGATCTTATTTCTACCATTTTGCCTATGTTAATTTATCACTAGATTCGAATGGGGCCTTAGGGTGATTGATAGTGACAATATTTGCCTTTGTTACTCTGATTTTGTGTTAAATTTTGGGTGATCTTGGGTGATCTGACAATTTATCCAGTGACAGTCGATTTTTACATCATATTGCTCCAGATGAGGTTCCGAATTGATTTCTACCAATTAGTTATGTTGATTTATCACTTACATTTTAAAGAATCTATTTCAAAGCAATTTAGAAAAATTGTTTTCATTTAAAGATTCTCAATCGACAGATCCTAAATGTTATCTGAATGTTTGATCATGACATACATGTAAATTGAGAGCTCCAAATATTGTGATTTAAAATCAAGATTGAGTGCTTCAAAGATCTAAAAGTTTAAAATATTGTTTCTAAAGACACATATCTTGATAGTACTTGAGTAATGTTTTATTGTTGGCTTTTACCTCCATCGGAATATATTAAGATAGGACAAACAGCTTGAAGTTGGAATTTGTTTTGATAATTGCACAACATCAACTTTGCACCATGCCTTTAAATTGACATTTAAAACATATCAAAACTATTTCCTTGTGAAAATATTCATTTTAATAGTGTTGGTAATTTTCTCTATGATGCTTGAATGTAAATGAAAACCTTCATGAATTGACAGGTGGATGTAATATTCTTTTGTAATTCCTAGTATTTACTGATGTCTAGATTTAGTTCCCTTCTCAAGTGTAATTTCAATAGGAATGTACGTACATGTAGTTGCGAAACCCTCTTTTCGATCCCTCTTAATTCTAAAGTAATTCGAATAGGGAATAAGGTATGTTGCTAAATGGACTGGACACAGCTATCTCCCAGACAATGAATTATTCAGCTTGCAACAGAATCAATCGAAGGAAATTGTGTTAATTTGTACGCTAGCCACATACTCAGCCATCGTATGCAGCCCTGGAATATGCCCCTAATCTAAATGCACACTCTGCAATCTGGCGTCATTAAACTGTGCTTTAGAGTGCGCCATTGCGGTTTAATGTTGATGTCAATCGGATGTTGGAATTCGTTGTCAATGGATGTTGGAATTCGTTGTCGGTGAGTAGGGATGATGTTGAGATGATGCGTTGTGTCAGGTGCTGATGTACGACATCTTCATTGGATAACAATGAAACGTGAGTGCACCCTGAAAGCTGTGTGATGTAGATGGAGAGAGAGAGAGGAATATCAGCTGTGTGAGAGGAAGAGAGAAGGAGAGTACGTGGGATGAGAGAAATGTTGGATTGAAAATGTGGTTGCGAGAGGAGAGAGGAAGAGAACGAGAGATGGAATGTTAGAGAAACAGAGAAAGAAGGAGAGAGAGAGGGAGGGAGAGAGAGGGAAATACAGGTTGTGTAAGAAGAGGGATAGACAAAAGATTGTGGTTTTGATAGGAGAGGAAGAGAACAAGAGATGGATAAGAAGAGAGAGAGAGAGAGAGAAAGTGGGGAATACGATTCGTGTAAGAGGAGGGCCGAGGGATGGTCGAGAGCACGTGGGATAGAGAATGCGGTTGCGATAGCAGAGAAAGACAAGAAGAGATGGAATGTTAGAGAACTATTAAAGAGAGAGAGAGGGAGTGTGTGTCAGGGGAGAGGTAAGAAGAGAGAGGGGAATACTGGTTGTGTATTCGGGATGAGAGAGGAAGAAAATCAGGGATGGAATGTTAAAGCATTGACCTACATGGACCATAACTGTAGAAAGGGAAGGGGAGATGGGGAGTGGACAAGAGGGAGGGAGAGGCGTGGATAACGGGCGGAGGGAGGGAGGGAAGGAAGGAAGAAGAAATAATAATAATAATGAACGGCTTTTATATAGCGCTTATCAACTCTTTATGAAGAATTCTCTATTAAGCGCTCTACAATTGCAGCATTATTACCCTGGCTTTAGCCCAGCAGCCACTTCATTAGCGCACTTGGCGTTTCAAGGAATAAATATTCCTACCAGGTACCCATTCACCTCATCTGGGTTGAGTGCAGCACAATGTGGATGAATTTCTTGCTGAAGGAAATTAACGTCATGGGTGGGACTCGAACCTATGACCCACTGGTTGAAAGGCGAGAGTCATGACCACTATACCATGGAAGGAATTCCAGAGGGGTTCTGGGAACAATGTGGAAAAATAGAGTGGGAGAGAGAGAGAGAGAGAGAGAGAGAGTTGGGGAAAGAATAGGTGGAATGTGAGATGAGTTGAGAGATGATACATGTAGATAAAATTGGGATGAAAAAGAGGAAGGGTAGACAGGAGGTGTTGTAATGGGGAATATGGGATAGAGATGATAAAAGCTGCGTCTGCACTATAGCGAGTTTTTGAATTAGCTCGCTAGCTCTGATCCAGGTAAATAGCCCGATCAGAACTAGCTCGAGCTAATTTGTAGTGCAGACGCAAAAAGTGAGCTGATTCACTGAAATATCTCGAGCTTAACAAGCCCAAGATATCTTGGGCTAATTTCTGAAATAGTGAGCTAATTCGGGAAATAGCTCACTAACTCGCTCATATTTTCCACTGTTAAGACGCGCCTGATTTTATTTGTCTCAGGCTGTGTTCGCATCAAAGTCACACCAGCCCATCGTGTTGGTTTTCCCATGGTCACTATTGTTTTAATTGCCGATAGTGCTATAATGCAGAAGGGGGTTTATGAATTTTGAGCTAAATCATGGAGGAGGACAGTTTTCATCTCGAGATTTTCAATAAGTGGTATAGTGCAGCTCGGGCGGCCGAATCTCAAGCTAAATTGAGAAGAGGGGTGATCGGGCTAAAAACCCGAGATCAAAGAAACTCGGGCTAGTGCAGAGGCGGCTAAAGAGAGACAATAATATAAAATTCCAAGAGAAGTTGAAGGACATGGAAAGGAAATCATGGATCAGATGGGTAGAAGATGTACATCTTCATTGGATAACAATGGAATGTATGCTGAAAGAGGGAGGGAGGGCCTAAATGGGAGAGGGCTTGCCTGACATTTTGCTCTCAGTGAAGGCAGAAAAATTAGAAATTAACAATTTTTGAGCAAAATCTGACAATCCATCCAAAAGATTTTTTCAAGAAAAGTTGTAAGATATCCAAAAATAGATTTTCAGGTTGAATTTCACATGTTTTTTTATAATTTTACTTTGATTTTTAAAAAGATTGAATGAAAAGTGAAAAAAAGGTATCGAAGAGGCTCTGTCGGTTTTGGGCCACTAAACAATGTTTTCTTGGCCTAGATGTAAAGTGAATTTTATACAAAATTGTTAAACTTCTACACACACTGTATATGTATATTTAAAGGAATATTCTGATTACTCTTTTGCTTTACATCTTCCCCAAAGACTTTTATATAGTAACTATTCCTATATTTTCCTTGATTCAGACTGGTTCAATCTTTGAATATTATCTTCCTATCATAATCCAGAGGTTGTACATATAGTTGTACATACTTCATCGTTTTATATGTATAATATATTTTTAGCCTGATGCATTTATTTATATCATGGTATTTTTTTTTATCACTTTGTAGGTCTTCAAAAATTCTTTTTTGGATTGTTTGCTGGTATTTTTGGAAGTTGATTTTGTACAGATTCTTGGGCATGGCTACACATGTCTTAAAATGTGAGGAATGTATTTTCTCTATATTCGCCATTGGCATGAGAGTAAAATGGACTCAGAATTAGTATACAGTGCATTATTTTCAAAGGTAACTTGTAAAATCGGACAAAGTTTGAAAGAAATATTCAAAATGAATATGTCTGAGATGAAATAAAATTTTAGATACTATATTCTTGATAATTGTTGCTATTTATAGACACTTAAAGGCCCAAGTACAGTTTTGGTAAAAGCGAATATTTTTATCACCAGATTTTGTCTTCAAATCTATATGAAATGAAATATAGTACCATAAACATTTTGCACAAAAGATTGTGCGAAAAAATGAATGAGTTTGGGAAAAGCTATAACCTAAAATGTGCAAATTTTTTTTTAGTGTTGTGCTGCACCACCATTTCAATATTTTCTTTTTTGATAAAGGACAGCTCCCCATGCTCAGAATTGGATGAACATTTCAGAATTTAATTGTTGTGTATAGCTCTATATCATTCTATTGTCAAATCTAGGAAATAACTTTGTATGTGCTCGATAACGAGCAAAATAATGCTATAACCAAGAGAGGGCAATAAATATGATTTAACGGTCAAATTCATATTTTCAAAAGAATCAGTTCGTAAAAACATATGCTATGGTCTCAAAATGTGTATAAGAATTACATGTCATGATAAACATCCCCCAAATTCACATTTCTTCATCTTTACCAAAACCATACTTGGGCTTTGACACTTTTCATGCCTGGGTTAATATTCTTTGAAATAACCTGCATTAAATTGAACAAGAAATGATCTATAACAAGGGTAATGACTAAAACTGACTTAAAGACAATCAATTATACTTATAATTATCCCACCATTGCATTGATTTACTTCGGCAAAAAGTAATCCACACTTTGCTGCACTCAACCCAGGTATTTAAATGGCTATCCAGTAGGATTTGAAGATTGCACTGTAGGCTAGCATGAGGAGGCTCCCCAGTGAGCTACGGAAATGCTCTATAAGTGCTTATGTTATTGTTAAATATCCCTTGGTGGGGTAATGATATTGTAAGAGCGCTTTATAATATTGTTACAGTGCCATATAAGAAATGTTTTCTTATTATTTATAGCTATTATTATTACTATAGAAGTAATGATAATAATTTATTTGTGAAGCACCACAAGGAGATGATTGTGTATTCAAGGTGAAAGTAAATGGAAAACAAACATTTCTTAGTAAGGGAAAACATACAAAATGATACAAAATCTCTCACAAAAATCCAACTAATGAAGGCCAACTGTCTTCAAATCAGCCCTGCCATATCCATGATTTCTTAATATTTTCAACAAGTTGGTAGCTCTTTCCTTTATCCCAAGCATTATTTTGTAGAAGTTTTAATTGACCAACAGTTCTTTCCATCACAAATGTTGTAGGTTTTCTTAAATGTAGAGTGGTACGCTAAGTTGTTGTTTGTGGCGTGAGAAGCCATTCAATGTTGATGTGCACCATGCAGGGAGGCAGCCATATAAATTCTGGTCCAAAAACACCTGGATTTTCATCTGCCAATTCTTATAAGACATTAATGTTGTAAAAGAGTGATAAGGTTATTGTGTCTCTATGATGATTGACTTTGTTTAGCCGGACAATTGTGGCTCAGTGGTAGAGCGTCTGCCCCATGAACGGAAGGTCGTAGGTTCGATCCCCGACCGAGTCATTCCAAAGACATATAAAAGTGGGACCATCTGCCTTCTTGCCAGGCGCTAGGCATTTAAGAAAGGAGAGGGGTAATAATAACTTTATGTTATGCAGGGCCCGCTGGAAGAGCAGCGAATGTGGCTAGCCTGGGTAAATAAGACATTATTATTATTATTATTATTATTATTATTGTTATTATTATTAAGAAGCTATGCTTTCGTTCTTTCACATCCTTTTTGTATTCTAAATATTATGAAATAAAGCATCATAATCATCATCATTATCACCATCATCATTGACATCATCATCACCATCATCGCCATCATCATCATGATCACCATCACAATGAGCTTTTATTAGATCCACCCATTTTACTAGAATATATACTCCAAAACAATCAACCCTACATTCGTAAGATTTTCGTGAAAAACTGTTTTGATTGAGTCATCTTATTTGAATTTGTGTAGAATGAGGTCATGCGAAAAGCAATTTAAGCCCGTCGTTAAGGCATTGAAGATGGATGATGGTCAAAGACAAGAGATAATGATGATTAATTAAGTTTCATCTTCAAATGGTATGTGAGACAGACTTACTGAAGCAAATATATTCTGCAATCCTCATAACAAGTATCTTGACAATTAAAGTTTTGAAATGTCATATCTTATTAATAAATCAAATTATTTCTAAAACATTATATCTTATGGAATAAATTGTACATTTGTTCTTTTTAAATTGTATTTATGGATTAATTTTCACATGCAGGTTTCCTCAATTAATCATCCTCCTAACAAAACTAAATATCGTACACATTTTATTTTGCCTTAACTGTTATTCCCTTTGTAACGCCATGTGCTATTTTTGGACAATTGGGCCCAAAAGAAATTTTGCACAGAAGAAATTTTGCACAAAAGAAATTTTGCACAAAATTACTTCCCTTGGTACATCCTGTTGTATTATCAGAAAGTTAGACCTAAATGAAAGCTTGCATGAAATTATTTACCTCGTTTCAGTGTACATGTACATCCCATCCTTATATTTTCAGGGAATTGGATATAAAAGAAAGCCTGTACTAGATTATTTCCCTTGTTGCATCTTATTGTACTTTTAGAGAGTTGGTCCAAACAAAGTTTTCTCTTAATTAATTCCTACGTATCATTTCCCTTGTTATAAGCTGTCTTATTTCTTAATTATTTCCTTTGTTACATCCCATCAAATTTTCGTAGAGTTGGACCCAAAAGAAAGCTTTCTCTTAATTAATTCCTATGTAATGCCATGTCTTATTTTTGGATAGTTGGGCCCAAATGAAAGCTTGCAATAGATTAATTCCCTTATAACATCTCATCATATTTTTAGAGAGTCATCATATTTTTTAGAGAGTTAGACCTGAGAAGAAAGCTTGCTCCTCATTATTTCTATGTAACGCCAAGACCTATTTTTGGAAAGTTGCGCCCAAAAGAAAGCTTGCAATAGATTAATTACCGTAAAACATCACATCACATTTTTAGAGTTTGGTCCAAAAGAAAGCTTCCAAGTACAAAATCAATCCCCTTCAATGTTAATGTTCCGTGGTATTTTCAGAGATTTGGACTCAAAGAATGATTGCACTAAGTTAGTCTTTATATATCATCTTGTCATATTCTAGAAAGTTGGACCTAAAACAAAGCTTCCTCATAATCATTTCCTATATAACACCATGTCCCTGATAACATCTCATATTTTTTTTAGAGTTGGGCCTAAAAGAAAGCTTGCATAAATTAATTCCCTTATAAATTCTTATTGTATCTTTCGAGAGTTGGGGCCCAAAAGAAAGCTTGGAATAGATTAATTCCCTTATAACGTCTCAATGTATTTTTGGAGAGTTACAATAAATTATTTCCCTTGCAACATCCCGTAGTATTTTCAGTGAGTTGGACTGACAAAAGAAAGGTGTCTCCTAATTATATACCTTTCATTTCATTCATTCATTTTTATTTATTTTGTTTTTATAAACAAAATACAAATCAATACAGTATGAAAAAACAAAATATTCAAGATTAATACGCATAATTTTTTCCAAAATAGCAAGTTTTCAAAATCATACTTAAATGTACTATCTTAGTTAAAAATGTAAAAGAAAACAGAAGAAATAGATATTTTGCGGAAATGGATGGGCCCACTAAAAAGCTTTGCTTGTTGGGTGTGGGCTACGATACATAAATCATGGTAACGGTCTCGTCTTGTTTTCGGAGCGTTGGACCCTAATCACGTATCGAACCATCGACCGCAGATGGATGGCAGCTGGTGTTGAGAGCGGGGAAAAGTGATATCGCCGCGCCCGCTGACAGCGTTGGGTCAATCTGTTAAGTATCCCCGCACTCTGTCCGTGGATGGGAAAATTATCCTCTTCATTACCGCATCTGCGGGATTGCGTTACTGGAGGGTGTTTGTGCTTGTTTACATGTAAGATTTGTTGAGGATTACTCTGTGTTTTTCAGGAATAGCCAGGGATTGTTTTAGAGATGCTTAGAAGTAGTTGATGGGATGAACCAACCTGAATGTGTTTTAGGGGGTATTGTTTGAAAGTTGCAATTGATAGCAAGTTGCAGATGATTAGAACGTTTTTATAAAAACTGTTGTTTCATACGCATATTGTTAAAAGCGTAGACAGTGCGCAAATGAAAATACGCATCCAAATTAGCATTAGATTTGCAGTTGATTTGCGGTCAATTGCAACTCTGCAGCAGCATCCCCCGTATTTTACTCTAAAAATAAAGTGTAAAATTGCCTTTGGTATAAAGCAGAAGTGATACAGCAACAGATAATTCCAATTGGTTAAAAAAAAACTTGTAGGGCAGATTCCATTCATGTAATCAGTGACAGCGTAGAACCAAATCTCTGATTGCCCTACTTGAATTTTTAAAAATCCTGTATTTCAGCTGACACTGGTGGGTGTGGACTAGATGAGGGGCTGGGGTTTGGAGTATAAGGGGGATATGGGAAAGATGTTTCATGACTGTAGGAGAGAATTTTTCCACAAAATTATCATTTAATGTTGATAGACAGCCAATTATTAGTCTGCTGTCTCCTTCCCTCTCTCTCTCCCTTCCTCTCTTCCTCTCTGTCCCTTCGTCCTTCCGTCCCTCCTTTCCTCTCTCTCCCTCCACCCATCTCCCTCTCCCTCCCTCCCTCTCCCTCCCTATCCCTCCCTCTCACTCCCTCCCTCTCTCTCCCTTTCTCCCTCCCTCATCCTCTCTCTCCCTCTCTCTCCCTCTCTCTCCCTCTCTCTTCCTCTCTCACCATCTATCTCTCCCTCCATCCATCCCCCTCTCTCTCTCTCCCTCTCTCCGTTCCTCCTTCCCTACCTCCCTCTCCCTCCATCCATCCCTCCCTTCTCTACCCCTCCTTGCCTCTTCTTCTTCGCTAGGAATCAGAGTGACCAGTAATTGTGATGGGGAGCGCATCTTTCATTCCAGCAGCTCCCAATTTCCCTCTCCTTCCATCTCTTCTCTCTCTTCATCCTTCCCTTCCTCTCCATCCCTCCATCCCTTCCTCCCTCCTTCCCTCTCCCTCCATCCCATATCCCTCCCTCTCTCTGCCTCTGGGGCGTTTTCTTCCCCCAGAATCAGAGTGACCAGTAATTGTGAAGGGGGAGCGCATCTTCCATTCCACCATTTTCCCAATCTCCCTCTTCATCTGCCTCTTCTAACCTTCCCTTTCTCCCGCTCCCTCCCCTTTTCTCTCCATCCCTTTGTCCTTCCCTCTGCCTCTAGGACGATTTCTTCACTTGGAATCAGAGTGACCAGTAATTGTGATGGGAGAGCATCTTCCGTTCCAGCATCTCCCAATCTTTCTCTCTTCTTTCCTTCCTGCTCTCCCCAATCCATCCCTATTTTGTTCCCTTCCTCTCCTTTCCTCCGTCCCACTCTCTTCATCCCTTCCTCCCTTCTCTCCATCTAGGGCATTTTCTTCGTTCGGAATCAGAGTGACCAGTAATTGTGACGGGAGTGCATCTTCCGTTCCAGCATCTCCCATTTTCCCTATCCTTCCATCTCTTCTTTCTCTTCATCCTTCCCTTCCTCTCCATCCCTTCCTCCCTCCTTCCCTCTCCCTCCATCCCCTTCCTCCCTTCTCTGCCTCTAGGGCGTTTTCTTTGCTCGGAATTAGAATGACCAGTAATTGTGACGGGAGCGCATCTTCAGTCTAACTTTTCCCAATCACCCTCTCCCTCCAGCTCTCCCAGCATCTCTCCCCCTCCTCCTTCCCTCTCCCTCCTTCTCTCTATCCCTCCCTCTCTTTCTCTACCTTTGGGGTGTTTTCTCCGCCCAGAATCAGAGTGACCGGTAATTGTGACGGGAGCGCATCTTCCGTTCCAGCATCTCCCAATCAATTGCAGAAATCTATTAGCACAGCTTGCTCCCATCTGCAAAGCTGACTCCTGCGAAAACCCCATTCAGACTGTAACCACTTAGCAATGTGATACATCACCATTGGATATTCTCTTGAGACAGTATAAGATAATTTGTCATGATATTTCTTTATAGTTTGTTCATTTTTAAATTGTTTTTTATTTTATTTTTACTATTTTATTTGTTTTTTTCTTTTTAATTTTTTAATTTTCATTCATTTAACTCAATGTAAAACACAAGTCTGATATGATGACCCACGGAGACTCCCAGTGCAGACAGAAAGAAAATCTTGTTCATTGACCAATCAAAATCAGAACTTGCTTTTCATGCAGCTCATTATATTTGGCCATGCAATGGTGCTCATAAAGCCAATTTACGGTAATGTTATTGTGAATCTTTGATAAGACGTATTGTTATTGAAATTTACTTGTTAACGTCATGGGTGGGATTCGAACCAAGAACCCTCAAGGTGAAAGGCGAGAGTCAGAACCACTGCACCATGGCGCTTCCACACTCAATGGGAAATTGCGGATGATGGTCTGAATAGGGTTTATGTGAAAGGTCACTTCTGTCCATCTTGGTGCGGTTTCTTCTTCATCAGTGTTGAACAGAAAGGCCATTTTATGTCAATACATTTCTTGCTGAGGTAAATTAACGGATTCGGACCTCCGACCCTCTTGTTGAAATGCGAGAGTCAGAACCACTACTCATTGGGTATTCACAGTCGGTAGTGTGAATGGAGTATATGCGAAAGGTCACTTCTGTCTGTCTCAGTGCTATTTCTTCTTCATCATTGTTTAGCAGAAAGGCCATTTTATGTGAATTAATTTCTTGCTAACGAAAATTAACAGATTCGGACCTCCGACCCTCTGGTTAAAATGCGAGAGTCAGAACCACTACTCATTGGGTATTCACAGTCGGTAGTGTGAATGGAGTATATGCGAAAGGTCACTTCTGTCCATCTTGGTGCGGTTTCTTCTTCATCAGTGTCGAACAGAAGGCCATTTTATGTGAATTAATTTCTTGCTAACGGAAATTAAGAGATCTGAACCTACGACCTTCTGGTTGAAATGCGAGAGTCAGAACCACTACTCATTGAGTATTCACAGTCGATAGTCTGAATGGGGTTTATGTGAAAGGTCAGTTCTGTCCGTCTCAGTGCTATTTCTTCTTCATCAGTGTCAAGCAGAAAGCCATCTTCAAATGTGAATAAATTTCTTGCTAACGGAAATTAACAGATTTGAACCTACGACCTTCTGGTTGAAATGCGAGAGTCAGAACCACTACTCATTGGGTATTCACAGTCGGTAGTGTGAATGGAGTATATGCGAAAGGTCAGTTCTGTCCATCTTGGTGCTATTTCTTCTTCATCAGTGTCGAGCAGAAAGGCCATTTTATCACCTCCAGGCAAAGAACGGACACGGTCGGGGGCTGTTTAAACTCCTGCCCGCAAATGGAATGCACTTCTCGATGTGTAAAGGTGATCTTGAAGCCGATTCAATTCAAACCCAATGATTTTCCGAGATGTGGGGGTACATAGCTTTGAATTCAATGTAGAACTTCACTAATCATAAGCGTCCATTATGTACAGAAAGGACAACAGGGACAAAGTAAATAGCTTCATTCAAGTGTTCACTATAGCTAGATACACACAAATGAAATTTTCATCGCTCTTACTGTTTGGAGAATGGTCAATTAGGCTATGGGGGATTTACTTTCTTTTGTGTCCGTGGAGCTATTGTGAAGGCCTGAATGGGGTTGTTTACTCTGTCCAAAACCCTTTGTCCCAATTTTTCACAGTGGTAAGACCTCTTGCATTCCATTCATGCTTTGCTTAGACTTTGCTGGTTTTGATATTTTTAGCTAGGAATATTTTTTGTATTGTTTCGTCTAAAGTAGATGTGGAACAACTCCTTAAATGTCATCATTCATACATATTTTAACAGATCAGGACTGCGTGAGTGGTAAATTGCCAGTAGGTCCATTACCATCTCGTCCAATGACCGTTTCGTCCAGACGCGCTTCTTCCAATATTACTTGGTCTATAAACATTTCGTCCACTAAACACTTCGTCCAATTGCCGCTTTGTCCAATTACCGATTTGTCCAATATCCCATTCGTCCAATAGCCATTTCGTCCAATAACCATATGGTCTATCTTCATTTTGTCCAATTGCCTATTCGTCCAATTATCATGTGGTCTAGTCCTACTTCGTCCAATTACCGCTTTGTCTAGTGTCACTTTGTCCAATCATCAGATTGTCCAACGTCATTTGGTCCAATTACCGGTTGGTCTATCGTCAGTTTGTCTAATCATCAGTTAGTCTAATTATAATTCAGTCCATTATTCGGTTAGTCTAATGCCCAATTAGTCAAATTACCGTTTGGTATATATAGCATATTATTATCATTTAGAGGTACAGATGTTAAAGATGATTGAGGTCATAAAAAATCAATGCATAATTAATTTTTTTAGAGACGGCATGACCGAAATACACCGGTTCCGTACTACTTTCGATATTACATGTACCGGTGTAGATTCCAGCTCCTTTTCATGAAGATTATATCATAAACGTATGTCTATGATTATAAATATATTTATATATATATATATATATATATATATATATGTATGCATACATTGCATGGTCATACTAAAAGCCAAAGAGTGCCGATGAGTGCCAAAGAGCGCCGGAGAGTAGCACGGAGATGTCGGTGAGTTACTGACATCTCGGTGAGTTACTGACATCTCGCTGGTCCATGCATTCAAGTCTTGTCTTTAATTGCTTTCAATGACATTCAGATACACTGTATTACGGTACCCAAACAATGTTTTTTAAAATAAACATGAATACCATACGGATTAGACATAATGGTAATTGGACCGGTATTGGACCAAGTGTGTATAGTGTGAATAGTTATTAGACAGACTGGCTATTAGACTAGGCGAGTATTGGACCAACCAGAAGAAAATAGACGAAATGATGATTGGACGGATCAGTTATAGGCCAAAAGGATAATGGACCAAATAGTAGTTAGACCACATGGAAATTAGACGAATTGACTATTAGACCAACTAGGATTAGCCCACATGGTTAATGGACAAGGTGATATTGGACAAACTGATGATTGGACGAAGTGTTGTTAGCCCAAATAGCTATTGGACGAATTGATTATTAGACCAAACGTTAATGGACAAGATGGCTATTAGACGAAATGATTAATGGACAAAGTGGTAATTGGACGACCTAATGTTAGACGAAGTGTGTTTGGACGAAACGGTCAATGGACGAGATGGCATTGGACCAAGTGGGGATAAACCGTGTGAGTAGTGTATTATCTTAAGAATTCAATGCTTTTATTACAAATGAATGGCTGAGATGGTACCGCTGAGAATATGGTCACTGTTGTCATGCTTTCTCTCACTTTTGTTCAGCTGTTTGATTTGCATTTGATTTGATTTACTTATTAACCATGTTATTAACTGAAAATAACAAAAGATATAACTTGAATAGAATGTAAAATAGAATTGTAAAATTGTAAAATGTGAATTGTTGCATTAATCATAAATTTCTATATTATGCCTATTCGGGAACGGTTGGTATCTCTGCATAACACCATCGATAGGACAGGCTTTGTTGGTCCATCCAAATACTTACAGCAATATACATATCAGGGATTTAATGTGAGCAGAAGGGACAAAGGCATTGGATAAAGTAAACGCCTCCATTCAAGCCTTCAGAATATCTTCGTGAACTCAAACAAAAGTACCTTCCAAGGTTATTCACTGCACAGTGAATTCATGATCCCCTTCATTCCCGAGACGTGCCTTAAAATGCCCTTAATCTTTCATAATTAACGTTTCCCAACCAAAATAAGTGATGTATGTATATACTTCATTTTTTAAAATTGAGACTCCATAGCCCACTATGCTATACCTGTACTTTGTACTTCCTGATCCAGGGAAACATTTCTTGTATTTTTTCCTTTAGGTTGTCACTGTGATCTAACCTAGATTTTTCTTCATGACAGTACGAGCAAGTAATGTAACGACGCTTCACGAAAAGGTTTGACACTTGAAGTGTCGACGAATTGCTCTCTAAATTGTCTAAATTTGGAGATGATAAGATTGTGCTTGAGTTTCGACTGCATGGGAAGATTATGAAGAGGGATGCTGAAAGAGAGAGAGAGAGAGAGGGGGAGAGAGAGAGAGAGAAAGAGAGGGAGAGAGAGAGAAAGTGGGAGAGTAAGAGAGAGACAGAGAAATGATAAGAGAGCAATAAATTACTCTCTAAATTGTCTAAATTTGGAGATGATAAGAATGTACTTGAGTCTTGACTGCATGGGAAGATTATGAAAGAGTTGAGCCTGATGTACATGTATTGAGTTTGAGAGGAAAGAGTGAGAGAGAGAGGGAGAGGGAGCGTTAAAGGGAGAGAGAAATAAAGAAGAGTAAATTAGATGGGTTTGAGGGACAGAGAGAAAATGAGACAGCCAGAGAGAGAGAGAGGGGGGAGAGGGAGAGGAGAGGAGAGGAGAGGAGAGGAGAGGAGAGAGGAGAAAGCTACATAAAGTCAAAAGCACAAAGATGCAGATAAGGGAGGGGGAGATAGGATAATAGAGCAACAATTTACTCCCTAAATTGTCTGAATTTGCAGATGATTATTAATGGTTATTAATGTACTGGCGTGTTTCAATGTCCAACAGGACCAACACCTGCAACTGTCAAGTGTTTAATACACCAGATGCTCTCTCTTGACATCGATATTTAATATTATAATGCCAAAATTCTTTTTTTCCCCCTTCTCATTGCTCTTCTTCTCTTACCTTTTCTATCTCTCAAACACTTTCCTTCCTTTACCCATTGGATCACTGGCGAAGCATCAAAGAAAACCCGACCAAAGCTGCCGCTTTAAACTGGATAACGTATTTTATTAAATCTGTAGTAACGAAACAGAACATGGAAAGCATCATAAATACATGCTCAATAACATAACAAGTCATTACAGATCAATATTTCTATGCCAATCTTATGTTTCAAATAACAAGAACTTTCCAAACAGACTCTTTCTTGAATGACTAGATAAATTATCAATACCATTCATATGCTGATTTGCTAGGTAAATATATGATAATCAGATAAACCTGTCTAGAAGAAGACTAAGCTAATATGTGTTTGTAACTTTGCATAAACAAATAATAGAGTGCAATTGTCTCAAAATCACGTTTTGAATCTTTTCTTATTCATATAAAAACTGTCTCTAAAATGACATCAAATTAGCTTATTCCTTCCAGAGAAATGCAAATAAACAGCTATATTTCCTTTCATCTGCTATATAATTAGTCTTTTAGAAATCAAGTGTTCATAACATCAGCCTAACTCAATTAACAAAGGCTCAAAACTAATATTCTGTATCTGTCAATATAAATCCCCTGACTAAAGATGGCGCTATACAATAAATGCCACAGCTGACCTTGAAAATAACCTTGCATTAATTACGTTTTGTTTACATCAGAAATCAAGTACCCTTAAATACCTAAACGAGCAAAAATCACTTATAACTACAACCATCATAAGCTACATATTTCACCTAAATACCTCACTGGCGATTGTACTCTAAATAATCAACCAATATATCGACCACAATTTGAGGGCAGTAAACTTCTTACACTTCTGACATAATTTTCCCCTTTTTCTTCATTAATTTACAACTTCACTCTCTTTCATTCATAAATTCAACGTTCTCCAGAACGTCCGCTGTATTTTCCTGCAATAATGTATTCTCTACATACTAGCTACTCTTCATCTATACAACATCTGTTATTTTAACGTAAATGTGACCCCGCACTCAAATCAGTAGCATTCATGTGAGTTTTGTGTGTACATTACCCTTGCGTACATTACACTACCGTCATAACCGTACGTGCTGTGTGTAGATTACGGCACGCGTACATTACTGACATTGCAACGTGTACATTATCAAAACTAAAATAGACTTTACTCTTCAGTCACTACAAATTATCCTAATCTTTCTGTGCCTAAAGAAACTATAAGATTTACATAATTAAACTTACTTCTTTGGCGGCACTCTCTGGTTTCCATAATACAAACATGAGACTCACGTCTCCAAAAACGTCCTCCTTTTACTAGAAAAACATGGCAACTGCGACTTGCATCCGGGAACAATTACGTAATACGGTAACATTGCTTCTTGCAAATAAAAAAGGAAAAAAACCGAAAAGATAAATATTCTATGCTCAGCTAAAAGTATAAATTCAAGGTTTGCTCCGCAAACCACCCATCTTGTTTTATTCTTAAATTGTTTGCTTACTCCACATAATAATATGTAATAATTTATTTTCTTTAACTTTTTTTGTTCAAAGAGATGATTTGTTTTACTTTGTTTTGATGTAAAGGCGATCCCAACACAAGCTGTGCTTTCAGGGTACTCGCCTCCTTTATTTTGTTCTATTTGTGATGTTATTTTGCATTGATTATGTATATGAAAAAGGAAATAAATTAATTCAATTCAAATTCAATGATAAGAATGTACTTGAGTCTTGTCTGCATAATATGAAAGAGTTAAGCATGATGTGTTGAATTTGAAAGTGAGGGAAAGAGAAAGAGAGAGAGAGAGAGAGAGAGAGAGAGAGAGAGGAAGAGGGAAGAGAGAGACAGAGAGAGAGGGAGGAGGGAGAAAGAGAGAGGCTGGAATGAAGGATGAGATGAAGGAAGAGACAGAAGGAAGAGAGAGAAAATGAGAGGAGATCTGATACATTTTATAAGGGATAGAAAGGGATGGAGGGAGAGAGTGAAAGTTAGATGATATAGATAGAGAGATTATGTGAGCGAGATTCAATAAGAAAGATATACAGGGAGCGTGAAAAAGAGAAAGGGATAAACAAAATCAAACCAATACTTATGATGTTTGGACATGTTTCTTGTGTTGTACATTATGAGTATTAAGATCAGTATTTCAGTATGTTAACACCCTCGATTTTTAGTTAGGGTGTTACAAAAATGCTGTAATAATCAATGTTGATTGTGGGCATGTACGGGAAGACAAGAGAAATTAACCCAAGCTAGTAACCCTGAAAATGCATCTTTCGAAACCAGAAGATTGCAAATGCAACACCAATTCTGAATTGAACTAATTTAATTGACGCTGTGTAAAAACTTCTTCAGAGGTAAAAATGAGCAAGATATGAAATCTATAAGCCTCCGGGAGGGCGATCATGGATGAGAGCAAGAGAAGATACAAGAGATTTGCGTAGAGAAAAATGTTCCTGATCTGTTTTTACGCAACTGCTACGGTTGCGATAGGGTCATATAACAACACTCCTAACCCATTTAGCAATCTCAATTTCACATTTGAATTTTTGTTACTACTTTCTGTCTCTGTCTCTCTTTAGCTTGTGCAATGGACATGAAGTGTACATACGTGTGCTCTTCATTCTATCTCCCATTCTCTTTTATCTTAGTGCCCTTTTCTGTTACTCTATCTTTCTGCATATTATCATATTAAACTTTGGTGTTATGGAATACATTTAATTCCATTTTGGTGTTAGATGACAATTAATGATATATTCAGTGATGTTGTTTGAACACTTTTCAGCAAGTTGGTGCTAAATGAGCATCCTATTTGTAGTGTATGAATGATATGTGAGAGATAGAATGTCATTTTTTTCATCACAACCCCCCCCCCCTCTCCCTGGAAGTCTCATTATCTGTACTGGTTGCGTAAAAAATAGATCACCCCCCCCCCCACCGCTCCCCTGAAGTAATATTTGCTGGTTGCGTAAACCCCCCCCCCTCCCTTCCCGCTCTTGTCATATCTCATCCCTAATGACCCTCCCTGGGGCTTACAAGCTAAGTCTGGCCATGGCTTGGGACGAAGATGAACGACGCAATTACTCCAACGTCCTTACGAAACCCGTATCTGTCCTCGCATCATCGCCTCGTTCGCGGTTTTGCATCTTACTTCTCGCTCGCGGACGGCCGACTGCGTGGGATGGAGGAGGCGGTGAAGTGAAGTTCACTCGATAGGCATGATCGACTGCTTTTAACATGCAGTGTAGTCATGATAGTGTTGCAATAAGTAATATGCAGTGGTTTCAGTGAGATATTGTGATCTGCATACAAAGTAGTTTATGCTTGTAATCAAGTCATGCTTGTATAGGAGCAAGATGAAAGATATGCATGCATTAGATGCACATTAAAATAATTTATGGAATTACAGTTAAACATTGAGTGTGAGATTGTACACATTACATAAATTACAAGTGAGACAATTTCTAATCTCAAATAATCATAGCGTTTCTATTAAAATCAAAGTGTTACAGCTCTAATCCTTTACTTGCGAATTTTAACAACTATTTCAACATCAGAGCAATTTAACAAAAAGGTTTGTGATTAATCGCTACTTTGAGAGGCCAATTCTGATGGTTTACTGGTTAATATATTGAACAACATGCACATGTAGTGAAGATTTTTTTGATTAATGCAAACCTTTGTATGATTGGGTCCATCAGGTATAGATTTATCAGAATTTTAACCAAAAAAATCCTTTCAGTCATGTGAATAAAGCAATTCTAGGTTTGTGGTAAAGCATAAATCTATACCAAGGTGAACTTGCAATACATCCTGTATCAAACTATGGGTTAGTGAAAATTATAATTAAACACCATGATTTTTTAAAACATACTTTAGATTAAAGCCTAGACATTTACCTATTACCTACTTCTATTCCTTATTTTGTTTAGAAATCCATTTTGAATATCTGCTACAATTTTGTATGGACAAATACATGTATGTATTTAAGGAGATATTTGTACTTAAGATTTTCATTAATACTCATGTGAATAAAATCAATACACTTTGGCTTGTTATTTCTATCCTTTTGAAATATCCTCTTGTTCAAAAGGTTATCAACTGAAGAGCATTACCTTCATTAGATCCACTCATGAATAACGGAAAATGCAAGAGGCACAATTTAAAGGGTAGCCAAGGTAAAAAGTATTAACCGTATTTTGCCCAAGTGCAGAAAATAAATCCCACATGATGTCGATTACTAGGGTAGTTAGGGAAATATGAGCAAATAAATGACTAGTTCATGATCGACTTTTGACTCTTTACCTCTGATTTAGGCTTCATGAAATCATTTTAGCTATGTGCATGCGTTCTTTTGTGTGGCCATCCCATTGTTTTGCTGTATGAATTAATCTTCGAACAAGGGGTCTATTGAAAATGGATGATTTTTTAGAATTCAATATTTTGAAAACTAAATACCTTTTTAATGTCATGAAATATTTATGGGGGTTGGCTTTATGTATACTGCTATTAACTACATAACTACATAACAAGCAAAAGTGTATTGTTTTTATTGATATGAGTTTGAATGAAAATTTTAAGCCACAAATTGGAGATGTCCCGCTTCCTCTTTAACTCACTTGAAAAAACTTTGTAAATACTGTAAATAGTATCCAAGCAGGTTCTTAGTTCAAATCATGTTAGCGACAATACTCTTTGGAGCTCTTATGCACACTATAAGAAGAAGAAGAACTACCAAATCATTTTTTTTGCCTTATATTCCCTTTAACTGCTGTAGTTTCTGAGCACGGAGCAATATCGTCAAGAGGCATAATTTATCTGCCGTAGATTCCAAGCATTGATTCACCTACATTGTCGCTGCAGATTATTTCCCTCTCCGATAAATGATAGAGATTTGAGAAAACAAGATTTTGATTGACTCGCTGAGCCATGTTAGGAGTCTCTGATGTCATCGAGCTCTGGGGTTGTTGAACTCGAAAATATAACCCTGCTCTTGTAAAGCTGCCCGGGATTGTTGTGCGTTTGCCATGGCAGCCATATTGCTTTTATTTTCTTACCTGATGACTGATTATAGGCTTGTTGCACTGTTACAAATTGCCGGATTATCCAACGTTTTCACCCAATTTGAAATCTTGTGATAACCATTTATGCAAATTTACCTTTTACCCATTCGGCCACTCTGCGCAGTCTGACCTACGAGTTTGTCACGTAAATAGCTTGATCTTTTGTCTCCTGTTTTCCTGGCTTGAATCTTCAGCATCAAAACAACACGCAACTATGCAGCCCAGTATTAATACAATATGGACTAGCCTTGAGGGAGACACAACATTTATGGCCCTGAGTAGAATCGTATTGCCCAAGTCGAAGACTTGGGCAATACGATTCTACTCAGACTTGGGCAATACGATTCTACTCAGGGCCATAAATTTTGTGTCTCCCGAAAGAGATAGTCCATATTGTTATTATTAACCAAATCAGATATCTAGAGCGAACACAAAATACAAAAGGGTAAATTTACCAGCAATTCTTACCAGCATTACGCAAGAATAGAGGCAAGAGTTTTTTGTTCACAGTTTCCAGATCAAGCTGAAGATTTTTCTTCGCAATATATTCCTTCAGAATATTGGCTGCTTGATTAGTTGCCTTCTTAGTATTTTCAGCATTCCTATCTTGCAAAATTCCATCGAATTCGTTGTCATCGGACGAAGCAATCAAACTTCTTCAAACTGGGCGCTTCCATGTTTGTTCACAAGGCACGTCGTGCTCAATGCACAAAAACTGCGCTGAATTTATGCACGTAAACCAATGGCAAAATTAAAAGTGGTTGCTCGCGATCGCGAGATCGTGGTCCACGAATTTCGCACGTGAATTTATTGCCCGCTGTTTTTACACGCAAAATCCCATAGACATTTGACAGCGAGCAATAAAGTAATTTATTGACAGCTCTGTCTTTTAAGGGGCAATAAAGTGTAAAAATCACATGGCTCAGATGTCTGATATGGTTAATAATTCAGTGTATTTTTCCCTCCTCTCCCTCTCCCTTGCTCGCCTCCTAGTAATTATTGTTTTCTTTTCTTCCTCCACTCTTTCTCTCTCCTTTCCATTTTCTCTCATACCTTTCTGCCTTTTTTTAATCATCACTCTCTTTATCGTTAAAACCAAAGTCTAATTTGCACTCTCCAAGAATCTGTGGGAAGGATCCATAGTAAAAGCCTTAAAATAAAAGGGAGATTGATGGATGTAAAATTGAAAACACCGATTTTAAAATCTTGAATTATTTTTGTGAGTAAGTTGATATCTACTGCAGATAGCCAATTGTGTTTCATATTCAATATATGCAAGACTCTTGGTTTATTACACAGTATTCAAACTCAAATGTTGGAAAAATTGAATGAATTGTCATGCCCAATAAACTATTTTGCAAGCAAATTCCAATTGAACTCACACATATTGGTTTAAAATTCATCAAAACTATCACATATTTTTATGTATAGCTCAACAACACTGATGATATTAGGCAGTGGTCAGTAACAGATAGTCTTTTATCTATTTCTGAAACTTATTTTCCCATTTTTCTCAGCATTACTCATATCCAAAATTATTGCCTTACAAATATAATTTTTGTTCAGTTTATGGATAGTACTTACTTTTGTTCAAGTTGGCTACTGAATTCTGTAACCACCATAGACTTTGTGCAGAGATGACCCAATTCTAGTAGTCAATGGGTGTCATTTTCATTTATGATATTTGTTGATTGAGTGTAACTTCTTGATATGTGAAAAATGGCAAGAAGGGTGGAACTCTTTGCCTTTTATGTTTTCGGGTTGTCCGTGCGTGCGTGCGTGCGTGTGTGCGTGCGTGCGTGTGTGCGTGCGTGCGTGTGTGCGTGCGTGCGTGCGTGCGTGTGTGCGTGCGTGCGTGCGTCCGTCCGAAACTTGTTATTTCTGTTGAATTCTGGAAGTCATTTCATGAAGTTTTAATAAAGCAGTCATTTTCCGACAGTTACCATGGCAACATTTAGAGGTGGTGCTTTTCATCCATTAAGAATCAAGGATTTCATTAGAGTTAGTCAGCGCTGACTTGTAGTCACTGCAACAACCTTCATGAAATGCCTTCCTAGTATCAAATTCAAGACAATTTTGAGATGAAAAATACCTTTTCAAAAGGTATACTATGAGTTCCCAAGTCTAAATGTTCATCAATCTGCATAGAGATTAGAAAACATGTCAAGACGGATAAGCTTTCTAAATCCCAATCTAACCCTATTTACGAGATGAGTGAGATACATCCCTTTAACCTCAACCAACCCTTGAAATCCTCTTTAAGCCGGATGGACCATCCGCGAGGAAGCATCTCGTTGGCCTGATATACGTCTCATGTGATTCCGCGATCAATGGTGTAATGGGTGCGGGTTAGCGCCTCGACGCGGGCTAATTCAGCGAGAGCGGGGGTAGATTGCGTTTAGTATTTAGTAGAGCGTGAGAGCGTAATTGATTTGTGCATGCTCTCATGAATATGTGAGGTTCCCTTGGTGGCCAAGATGTACTCGAGATGGGATGGATGGTGACTGGTATATATAGGGGGTGGTTTGGCAAAGTGGAAGGGGGTTGGTGGAAAGATATTGAAGAGGGGATATGATTGTAGAGAAGAGATAGGGGTTGGAGGTGGGTTGGTATGTAGGAATGTGGAAGCGCCATGGTGTAGTGGTCAACTAGAGGGTTGGTGGTTCGAAACTTGCATGCCCATGGCGTTAATTTCCTTTAGCAAGAAATTCATCCACACTGTGCTACACTCAACCTGGGTGTCAAATGGGTACCAGGGGAAGTGGTGTAGTGATGGAGAAGGGGTAGGGTGAATGGATGGAGGAAGGGTGGGATGTTGGGATGGAGGAGGGTCGGGTGTTGGGATGGAGGAGGGATGGGGTTTAGGGATGGAGGAGTGTGGGGTGTTGGGATGGAGGAGGGGAGGGATTTAGGGAGAGCGTAATTGATTTATGCATGCTCTCATGAATATGTGAGGTTCCCTCGGTGGCTAAGATGTACTCAAGATGGGATGGATGTTGGCTGGTTTTGTAGGGGGATTGATTTGGCGAAGAGGAGAAGGGGGAGGGAGGGGCTGGAGTGGTAATGTGGTCGGGATATTGATTGGGTGAAGGCAAAGAAAAGGAATAGGTTTCAGGGTGTTGGAGGTGGGTTGGTTTGGAAGGATGGAGAGGTAGTATGAAGCTGGATGGAGGAGGGATGGGGTGTAGGGATGGAGGGGCGATGGGGTGGGGTAGATGAGAGGTAGGGTGTGGGGTGGATGGGGTGATGGATGTAGGGGTGGAGGAGGGATGGGGTGTTGGGATGGAGGAAGGGTGGGGTGTAGTGATGGAGGAGGGTGGGTGTAGGGATGGAGGAGGGGAGGGGTGTAGGGATGGAGGAAGGGTGTGGTGGAGGGATGGAAGAGGGGTAGGGTGGAGAGACGAAGGAGGGGTGGTGTGTAGTGATGGAGAGGGGATGGGGTGTGGGGATGGGGTGTAGGAATTGGTGAGGATGGGTGTAGGGATGGAGGAGGGATGGTGTGTAGGGATGATAGAAGGATGGGATGTAGAGATGAAGGAAGGGTGGGGTGTAGGGATGGAGGAGGGGTGGGGTGTAGGGATTGAGGAGGGGTGGGGTGTAGGGATGGAGTAGGAGTGGGGTGTAGGGATGGAGTAGGAGTGGGTGTAGGGATGGAGGAGGGTGGGTGTAGGGATGGAGGAGGGGAGGGTGTAGGGATGGAGTAGGGGAGGGTGTAGGGATGGGTGAGGGTGGGTGTAGGGATGGAGGAGGGATGGTGTGTAGGGATGATAGAAGGATGGGATGTAGAGATGAAGGAAGGGTGGGGTGTAGGGATGGAGGAGGAGTGGGGTGTAGGGATGGCGAAGGGGTGGGGTGTAGGGATGGAGGAGGGGAGGGTATAGGGATGGAGTAGGAGTGGGGTGTAGGGATGGAGGAGTGTGGGGTGTAGGGATGGAGGAGGGGAGGGTGTAGGGATGGAGGAGGGGAGGGTGTAGGGATGGGTGAGGGTGGGTGTAGGGATGGAGGAGGGATGGTGTGTAGGGATGATAGAAGGATGGGGTGTAGAGATGAAGGAAGGGTGGGGTGTAGGGATGGAGTAGGAGTGGGTGTAGGGATGGCGAAGGGGTGGGGTGTAAGGTTGGAGGAGGGGTGAGGTATAGAGATTGAGAAGGAATGGGGTGTAGGGATGGAGGAGGGGTGGGGTGTAGAAATGGAGGAGGGGAGGGTGTAGTGGTGGCGAGGGGTGGGGTGTAGTGGTGAAGGGGGGTCAGATGCTGAGTTGAGTAGAAATGGACAGTTTTTTAGGATTTTAATATACCCATGAAAAAGCCTGAACATTTTGGAAAAAAACTCGGCTGAAAGAGATTTGCTTTTATTATCATATTTTGAGCAATTAATTCATTATGACAATTAAGGTCGCAGAACTATTCTTTATTTTGATAGGAAGAATCATCTTCATCCACAGATGCCCTACATAAATGATCAGATTCTGTTTATCGGAGCAAAATGTTTTTAAAGTCTTCATGATATTTTCTTCATGAGAAGTCTTAGGTTGATAAGATTGAAGAAGATTTTGCCAACTGTGATATATTTTTATCACAATCAACTATTTGTTGATGGAAACATACAACAGCTAATTAATCTAGTATTTACCAACAAACAATATCTATTGACCTTAGCATATAAGTTTCTGTACAAAAAACTATAGTGTATCATTGAATTAACACTATATATTTGCCTACACCTTTATTATGTATTTTACACATCACATCTTATTTTGAAGAACCTTGGCTAGACAATTCCCAGCCATACATGCCAGCCGTGATTATAAAATAATCATAAAGCTGTTGATTTCAAGTACGAAAGACATTGAACGTGAACCCAAGATGGTTGAATTATAATACAACACCATGCTGCATGCATGCATGATGTATATCACCGTTGGTACTACATTCACAAGCATGCATGGAGAAGTGAAACACGAGATATGATGAAACAGGCTCCACGCATTTATAATGCAGCCTGGATTCAGCCGAAAGGGTCGCGAGTCGTCGGCGATCGTATCGTCGCAGGGACGTATTATGTTGACGATTTAGCGCTACGTTTATGATTGCTATCACTCCGCTCCCCATGCATAAATGCATGAAGGTTCCACCGTGATTGATGCGACCGGTGTGTGTATAATTTCATTTTGCCCATCGTGCATTAGGGCAATATGTGTCAGCTAGACGAGGTAAATCAAGAGAGACTCGTAGAGAAATACGGGGATTGCGCATGCCACCGGCATTTATTTTTAAAATTTTCAGAGTTATGGAAGAGTGGGAGCAAGGGGATAAGTGCCGGGAGTCCTAAATTCATCGTCGGTTGGCGGGACCTTGCCGTGGGTCTTTGAGGTCGAGCGGCAAATTGAAAGAGATAAATGGGGACGTGTTACGATGGAAATAAAGATGGAGAAATTGAACATGAATCATAATGAGTGCGCAAACGGCGTTTTCGCCGTAAATTCACTTTGCAGGGAAATTTGAATCCCTCTCGTTTTTGACATTTGAGAAAAGAAATTAGAATGGAAGTAGAGCAGATTAGACGTTCCTTTTTTCTTTCTAACCAGGAACTTGGTTTAATGTCAGTATGCATGTGTTTTCTGTTCACTCCGTACATTTCATGTAGGCGACTGCTGTAAGGGAAAAATATACGCTAAACGTGTAGAAATCAGATTAAATCTAATTCAATAGCATGCCAACGTAATTCTTGGTATCCATTGAAATGCAGAATATTTGATTCCATGGAAGCAGTCTCTCCCCAATCAAGAAGAATTCAATTCAATTCAATTCAAATTCAAATGCGTTTATTCAATTTCGTCAAAATACAACACATAAACAAAATAAGTACAATAAAATACATATAAACAATCAACAAGGCAGTAAATTGAAGAGGAAGAAAGTAGGATGAAAGATAGGGGGACAACATATACAATAACATTATTAACGAAAATGAAATGGGAACTGCTATAAAAACTCTGTTCCCAGCCCCAGCTATTCTGTAGATTAAAACTTGTACTGAAAAATTAATATGTACATTATGAAAGGGATGTTAATTAATCAAAATGAGCTGAAAAAGGTAATTAAAGAAATATATTATAAAGTAATTATATTGACGATGCCATGAATATGCCCCAAACATTCTTGACGGTTTTTGAAGAAGATGCTTATATTCAATCTTCCTAAAAGTAAAGATGAAAAGTATGATATTTATTATTCATTAAAATGAGAAAATTACTGTGTGTATGTGTGTGTTTGAGTGGTCGGTACACATTGAGCGTTTGTATGAAAATTAGTGTGTTTCACTATAAATGACTGCCCGGCCATTGCTTAGCATATGTGGACGGTAGTGTCATTTTCTTTTTACATTTTGTTTGAATTTAGTAGATGTACTTCCATTTTGGAAGCTGGAATAGGGCCTGATAAATGTGACAAAAAAGAATGAAAAGTGATAAATAGTTTATAAGAATCAAGATACTTGCCTTTACTTTTAAATCATTAGGTATTTGAATGTATTTCCAATTGCCATCTTGTATAATTTCTTTTTGAATAACATCTTACCTGTTTTCCGATTTGATAACAATATTTGAAAATTACCTATCTCTCGTTAGCTGTATTCCCACCTTCCAAAAAGGCTGTTAGACTGCTGTAGTCTCAATGTGTGAACATTGTTCGATTGAACTAACCTGGCAAGCTTTCTTACTAGATTGGGTGCATTAATGCAAAATCAAACACACAAAAAGCATGAAATGCACAAAACCATTACATGTAGATGCACAAAAACATTCAATGCACAAATAGTCATGCACCAGCTATTGATTATCGTCCCCATGGCAAATATCTGAAATTCAATTTGTTAAACCAACCTGAAATCGCCAGGTTTTTGTCGTTTCCGGAGAATGAGGAGTTCTTTGGCCTGGACACCTTTGCCGTTGTACTAAAAAACATCCGTCACCTGCTAACACAGAGGTGTTAATTATGTCATTCAATGATTTTTGTCATCAATGCATGGTTGATTTGGCCTTATTGCAGCAAAAGAGTGAGTTTATGACCTAATGGAAGGACTTGGCAATTAAAGGTATTTGGTATGCTTGATTTGTTCATAAATGAAGAGATTTTTAAAGTTTGATTTCTTCTGTCAAAATATTATTTTTTTAAATTATTTACTGTATTAGCTAAAAAAATTAACATACATTATTTTTAGTGAATTCAGACCTGGGAGATGTTTCACCAAGTCGTTCTTAAAGTTACGCACGACTTTAAGATCGACTGGTATCAATTCTTTCGCTGAATGCGCGTACTATTATGTATCATTGCGCACAAGAAGGGATACCAGTCGAACGTAAAGTCGTGCGTAAAGTCTTTCTTATCTTGGTGAAACACCACCCTGTTGTTGTACATGTA
>BQKZ01001979.1:5605-17225 GCA_036244855.1 Temnopleurus reevesii
AAGATGCACAGGAGAGAGCAAAAGCAAACTAAAAATCATAAATTGTGACCATTTCCATGCCTTTTGGGGCAGATTTGAAGCTGAAAAACTGAAATTATTCAAAAAACGGACAAACATGCCGTTTGTTTTGTGGTTGCCATGGCAACATGAAATATGTGATAATAATAATAAAAATGGTATCATAATGTCCGCAATAAAATTTCGGAAAATGTCACCAAATTTGATCGTAATCGGACCAAAAATGTAGGAGTGGTTAGCGATTATGTGGTAGGGGGCACAATGTGCCCCCCTTGGGCTTTTTAGGGTTAAGGTTCATTTTCATATCTGTATCACTACACGGATTCGAGGGGCCTGATTTTGCCCCCCCCCCCCCTCCCTTGATCGCCGGACAAGCAAAATTGCCTGACGAGTGTTTGCGATTGAAACAAATTCGCGCCCCCATCATGCCCATGCAGCAATGAGCTGACAAAAAAAGGGTCTTCAGTAATTTTTGCGACCTTGAATTTTGCAGACTGTTGAGTAAATGATCTAGATACAAACGGATACGCAAACGATTTGAATTAAATTGATATAATGATTACAATAACTACATAGTTATAGCAATGAAAAAGAAATTGATAGAACTTTGTCCGGCCGTAATTTACAGATAAGAAAAGACAAGACAATCCGAGATCTAAAACCCTGCCCCGATTTCCCCATGCATGCATGGTTTCGCTATAATACAACAAAACTAAAGCTATATCAAAATCATAACTCTTCATAATATAATTTCTATAATGACCCAAATATTTACTAACATGCTCGTGATTGCATCCATTTCCCTTTTTTGTTCATTGAGTTTTCTTGTTTTGTTTCTGTCATTTATTCGTTGGGCAAGAACCGTGAAGATCATTGAAGATAAGGATCTCTTCCTTTTCAAAATTGCTGTTCTTAAATCGTGATTACTGGTTGATAGAGAGGGAGATGTAAGCGTGAGACCAACGCCTGAGGCGTCAAGTGGGTTAAAGTTCGCTGCAGAAAGGCATACGATCTATATAAGAAATTTTATCCGTATGTAATTTAACTTCGTATAACATACATTTTTCGTTATTACTTTCAAATCAAAATTATAAAGTGTACGGTTGAAATAAAATAAAAGATAAGAAAATTATATTTTCGGTTTGATTGATTAGGGGATTATAGATATTTTTATTAACTTATGTAATCCTTTTATGTTACTTGAATTTATAATCACGAACAGGTAATGCATTGTCACTGTCGTCTCTGTATACTTCTATTTCTTATTTTCTCTTCCTCCTCCTCCCCTCTCCTTTTATGATTCGTGTAGTGTACGTCCCATATAAATTACAATAATAGTTTACTATTTTATATCATTATCCATTTTTAATTGCACATAATGATTGCCCTCACTGAATCCCCTGGATTGAAAATGTCAATCGAATAAAATTGTGTACCAAAGCTAAGATACTATTAAATTTAGAATTTAAATCCAATTTGGATTAGTCTGTCCCTGACTACAATCTTTCAGCTTGATTTTTTAATCCTAATAATTCATAAAGCAAGTGGCAGAAAACGAATCAGAATATGTAATTGTTCATCTTTGTATTTCTTCGTTGTCAAACTTGAAACGAAACCAAAATAATTACAATTTACCTAGTTTTCTTCCCAAACGGGTTAATTCCATCAGAAAAAAACAATGATGTAAAAGAAAAATCATCATTGCTCCAAATAAAATGAAACCAAAAGTTGGTTCTGTCAACTGATCATCCAAAAACATTTAAGTTTTGTGCGTTGACTTACATCCTTCTGCTGGTAATAATGACCTTTGCCGTTATATACTTTGATTGGACGCAAGTTTGGCACTATCTCTCCACGCACGATCGCTTGGGAGTTGTGCGTAACGGGGAGCATGTTCCATTGTTATTTGGAGGGATGATAATCTAACCAGATCTTACGGGGAGATAACATTGTGCGCATCTTCCTTTTATCAGCTTCCCGATCAAGCTTGACTCGTAGACCAGGTATAAGGCTCAGTCACATCTTTGCGTTTATATTAGCCAACGTCTGAACACCGTTCGTGAAATTTGAACGGCGCTTCGTGAACGCAGAATGACAGCGGGAAGACGCTTAACCGGTGTTGAAGTTGTTTGGCAGGCGCTCGACGTACAATGACGTACGCAGACTCGAACGTTAGCTGATCGTATCTCCTTTGTATTTCTGCGCTCACGAAACGCTTTTATAATATCATGAACGATGCTGACAGTCGTTGACTATAAACGCAATGGTGAGATTGAGCCTTATGAACTCGATGGACGTGCAAAATTGAAATTATTAGAGGTTCAGATGGAATTAGGGTAAATAATACATATAGAATCATCAAAGGCCTTTGATATCTTGCCGAAGGGTGAATTGTCTATATAGCCTCCAAATCGTAGAACAACAGTTTACGATTTTTAGCCTCCTTATGCATGAAAAGCTGATTTCATATTTCCTGCAAATCCATTTTCATATTGGTATCGAATCTAACACTGGTATGATAATAATTTTGCGTTCATTTTTGCTATCGACAGACCCCTTCAACCCGTGCACCCCTTTGGAAGTGAATGTCTTTCTCCTCCTCCTCATCCTCCTCCTCCTCCTCCTCCTGCTCCCCTCCGCCTCATCCTCCTCCTCCTTCCTCTCCTCCTCCCCCTCCTCCTCCCTCTCCTCCTCCTCTTCTTCCGTCTGCTCCTCCTCCTCTGCCTTTTCCTTCTTCATCTTTTTCTTCTTATTTTCTTCTTCCCCCTCTTTTTGTCAAACAATCGAATCCCCTCCCCATTCTATGCCCTCTGATCCCCGACCGCTGCCCCTTCACATTCCTTTCAACATCCCCCAACCTTTCTCTCTCTCGCTCTCTCTCTCTCTCTCTCTCTCTCCCTCTCCCCTCTCTCTCTCTCTCTCTCTCTCTCTCTCTCTCTCTCGCTCTCTCTCATTCTCTCTCTCTTTTCTCCCTCCTCTCCTCTCATCTCCCGTCTCACTTATCGTAACCATGGCGGTACAGCCAATCAATAAATTCCTAATATTTTTTTCCGCTTCGTTCAATGCTAATTTTTTCCCCTTGTGCATAAATAAACTAAATCATTGGGAGCGAAGATTGAGGTGCAGAGGGCTTAACCTTCTCCATTGTGGGATGCAGGTTGCGGGTTCGCATCTCACGCATGCCTCGGGCTATTCAAACTTCCGTTCATGAATAATTCCATATTTGAAATCATGGAATAACCATGCCGAAATGTGGAAATATTCCATGATATGATTATATGTAAGCTACCATAATCTTTTTTTAATATAGTAAAAACAGACAATTACGTCCATGCGTGCTTGATTTGGGAAATGTCTGACTTATCAACGCGGACGACATGGCGATAGCTGATAGATGCAATGATCGATAACATTCACACAGGATGTGCTATCTGATGAGATTATCTCTTGCTATCTCGACCGAAATATAGAGATTTTGTTGCTATACAATAATGGTTAACCTCAAAATAATTTCAGATTCTTCCCTATTTTGTGGAAATATTATAGCATGACCTCAAATATGCTATTAAGAAATATATTTGAGGTAGGCCCAACGGAATTGACACATTAGGTGAATGATAGGTTCTTTGGCGCCATCGTGATGCAATATTTTTTTTGCCTCCAATTGGAGGATTTTATTTACAGCAAAACAAGCATGACATGGTACATAGTTTCACAAATTACTTTGATCACAAAACATATTCATTGGATTGAACAAAAATAATGATGAGAGCACAGAACGGGAATCTCTTTTAAACAACAGGAACTCCACACAGGACCCGATGCAAAATTAGTTGCCCCTTTTCAAAGGAGCTATTTTTAAGGACACGCCCCTCCCCAAAAATGCAATTTTGAGAGTGAAAACATGTTTTGAAATTCGCTTCTCTGTATATCTTCATTTCGCTTTAACATTTCTTATGTTAGTGACTTACTATGATACCATCCATGTTGGTACATCTCCTTTGCATTTTATATACATATCTTCATGATTTCGTTTAATTGGTGTAATTTTTCGTTTGTGGATTAATTATCTTTAAATTCTTGAAAAAATCAAATAAATCATATATTTTCCCTTCTTTTAGGCATTTTATGCTGGACACAAAAACAGAATATACTTTAGTTATTGATTATTGATGTTTTTGTAAAGATCATCGAGATTTTTTTTTACAAACTATTATGAGTCATATAAATCCATTATCATTATCATTTATATCCAAAGAATTATTGATTCGGCTATCAGAGAATTGCAGAACTGCATTACAAATAAGATTATTAACGGTATAAGATTCCTTTCGACGTTGGATAATTTGGTATTGCTTATACGAAAGCATAATTTGCTTCGAAGATATGCTCAAAATGTTCATTTATTGGGATAAAAACATTAATCAGCCCATGCTTAAATCTAAATCTAACATCTCTGCACTTATTTTTCAGGGAAAAAATGCTCATAAAAGTGAATAAAAACGTTACAACACCATGATATGAGCCCCTGTGAGGTGGACCTGTGCGCTTTACAAGTAGTCACGTATCATTATCATTATCAAAAGTGTTTAATATGCTTTGAAAAGAGGGGCAAATCGTCAAACTGACCTTGACCATTTCTATATTTTCATTCACAAATAGTACTTAATTTTATAATAAAAACACTTATAACTTTGAGTTTATAACAAATTTTCATACTTGAATTTTCATTTAAAAAAGAGAGCTCATAAACCAGATCAATTTAAATGCTCATAATGATCATTGTATCTACACAATCGAAGATCTTTCCGTGACTAATAGGCGTGGCAATTCAAATTTAAAATTGTCTTCGGGTTGCATCTTCCTTTTGAAATGACCGAGTAGAAACTCTCTGGCGCCCCATCTATCCATTTTTACACGTCAAAATGTAAGAATATTGTTATCTACAGCAAGATAGAGATCTGCGATGATGATATCATTCATTATCTCTCTTTATCTCGTTTTATCAGATGCCGAGATCTCGCGAGAACTCAACCGTAATGCTAACAATATTATTATAGTCGCCATAAACGACCACAAATTATCAGTGTATTATTGTGGATAAAGGGATCTGAAAAAGGGCATGGTGGGTAGGGGTGTTTAAAATGCTTATATGAAATTGTTCTAACTTTCCTTCAGCCTGAAATTAAGGATGGATCGATGGTATGAACTTTATATATTAATGATAACTTACCATTTATAGGATTAAAATAATGTAAAGGAACATATCAAGTCCATTTTTGTCAAACTTGCATCCTTATAAATTGTGCCATATAATTCTTTTTTTTTCTTTTTATTCTAAGTGACAGTTTCCATGCAAAACTTGAGCAACAGCTAATTAAGAGCATATTCGTCGTCAGTTCGTTATTCCGGAGTTCAAAAAGCCAGAATACCGTATTCATGTTTGCCATCGCCATCAGATGTGTACATCTCGTTTATTTTGGAATAAAGAACCCTCGGGGGAAAAAACCCGAGAGAATACTGATTAATATCGTCCACATCGTTACCAAGAAAATTAATGATAGAAGCTTCAAACTGGAATTGAGAAGAACACGCACAAACACAAGCATGTGTGTGTGCGTGTTTTCTACACAAAATGTTAAAATCGGTGCTCTTTTTTTCTGAGTCTCTTAGGAAAAGAAGAGAGCGCCAATTTTAACATTTTCCCCCATATTCATGACTCTCTTGTTTTTGCTCAAGATGAGATCGAAGAACCTAGGCCTACAAATTCTCCAAAATCAAAGGCAATTTGAACTTTTTTAGGGAACTTTTCATGGTTCCAAATGAAGGATAAGTAAAATCCTTTATATTAAAAAAAGACCCTCTATTTTCAAGCGTGTTTGGTCACTAGGCATATGATTATCTACTTATTTTCCTATCTCTAACATGCTTTCCTCAATGGCAGGTAAATCTGGTAAACAGAATGTTTTGAACATGAATGAAATGAAATCAAATTAAATGAAATATGAAAAATGAGTTTCCCGCTCGTAAAAATCGTCAGCGCGAAGAAGGGTGAATACGTGATGACGTTTTCGAGACCATTAAATCGAAGTAAATAGCTAATCATCAATTTTCATTATTATGTGTGAATCCAATGAAGAATAACGTTATACATGATCTTTTTGTGATTATTCGTGACGTTATCAAATGTTGATATATTGAACATTGAATTCCCTTGCCCTTCAAATGCTCCAAACGTGCGTGGATGATGTTCAATTGTTTGGAATTGAGTTCAAAACTCCTAATTTCTGTGACAAAGTTTTGGACGTCAACAAAAAGAGTGGCGTACGTGCAGCATAATCATCAGGGCGTATGCAGCGTTTTCACAATGCCGGGGACGACGGAATATTTCTAGTGACCTCAACATTAGGGACCTTTAGCGAAGAAGACGGGAGGACCGATCACAACGTTAGCTCTAAGGTCCGTTCCAGAAGGGTGCACCAACACAACGCTACTTCTGGAATGGACCTTAGAGCTCACGTTGTGATCGGCCCTCCCGTCTTCCTTGCTAAAGGTCCCTATTATGCGCGCACGGTGGAGGGGCTGTCTCTTATANGGGGCGCAAACCAGTGCAACACCTTTTATTCATTACCTTGTTTTATCTCTCGAACGCGAGACATTTTCTTTTACAATAACAATGAAAAAAACAAACTCTCGCGATTTGCACACGAGTTGGGAATAATTTCATTCCTCACTGCTCATGTCGTTTCCCATCATAACGGGCGAATAAGATTCAAAAGCGGACATTGTTATGAATAAGAAAACATTTATTTTATGTCCGTAGTTTCATACCCCCTGCTGATAACCTTTATTGATAAATATATTTTTTGGGGAAAGATCCTGACTTACTTTGAAACTTGGCGCGATATACTAATTCGTTCTTTAGAGCACCAATCTGGTTTGATAATGAGTGGATTTATCAAATAATATGCAAGTTAATCGATATACAATGAAATAGAATTTTGACTAAAATCAATACTGTGATGCAATAGATATAGAAAACGTTTAAATTATGCCAAATGTGTTCCTATTCAAAATATTGTGTTAGTTTATATACCCCTCTATTTTAGATGAACAAAGTAAGATTCATTGTAACAAAAAAAAAGAAAATAAGTGGTGTCTTGATTCAAGAGTATTTCAAAAAACGCAGTACACCTTTTTCATAATTCAGTCAAATTCATTCATCTTTGCTTTTTTACGGATATTAAAATAGTTTTTCCAGCCTAGGCCTATTTGATTGTTCTTAAGCTTTTAAACGATTCAGAGCATTCAATTTCGCAAGAATCCCATACACATCCTATGTATTCTGCGCAAAATTGAATAATAGAAATGCAAATTGCTTTGCAAATAGCTTAAAATTAATTGAGAAAGCCTATGCAAATTTAATACATATGGTGTAATATGGTAGTGTTGCCAGTAGGACTGTAGCTTGTCTTACTTAGCAGCAGGCGATGCTGGTGATGTTAGTTTCCTTAATTAACATGCGATTGCTTTGAACATTTGGCAAAATATGTGGGATGTATTGTGTGAACATCATAATTGCAATATTATGTAATCTAATGAAGCTTGTCGCAACGACTGTTAGTCAGTGCTGAATAGATCGAATGAAAGTTTGTTATATTAATTTGACTTAATCCACTTTTGGGAACGGTCTGTGAACACGCGTATTATACAGATAATTGAAAATTATGCGGGGCACCATTTCTATGACGAAATCAGTTTTACATGGAAAATATCTGAAACTCAATGCCATCTTTGAAAGTGTAGCGTTCTTAACTTATATGGAAACATTATGTTAAGAACTCCCTTTACGGTTCCAAAAAAATACGTAAATAAAAGCGCAATTTGAAATATCGATATTCTCTGGAAAAAGCGCTATATAAATTCAATTATTATCATTATTAAACATTTCTTAAAGGATACCGTTTCATTAAATAAAATATGTTTAATGTTTAAAACAATTTCTACACACCACTGGTCATTTAGACACACTCACTGTACGACAATTAAGTACAATTATGATTTTATAGTAAAAATCAGTTAATGGAACTGTCGACCAATTCATGCGAACCATTAATTGATTTTAGAAAGATACTTTTATATATTTTAATTCACTTTCGGAAATGTTAACAGCTTTTATTTTAATTATAATATAGTATCACCATTATCATTTCAATTTTCAAAGTTTCTTACTCTGCCAAAGCAGTACAAAAAGGATAAAAAATGTTGCGCTTGATCTGTCAACCATGATGGTGAATTTGGATTCAAGTCATGCAAAATAAAATGTAAAAATTATTGAGATCACAATACGCTCTTTACGACAAAGGAGACTTTGCTGCCCTCATGTTACGACGCAATGCGTCCGTACTCTGTGCAGGACCGAAAACGTTGTGGCGCCATCTTTCGACTGTGGTATGACAATGTGTGTGCCAAGAATCCCCAATGAGGAGTTCACCTGTTCAGAATGAGAAAAAAGTGGAAAGCCCAGTTTCTACCGCCCATAAACGAGCAATGGTTACTAATGGTAAAAATTGAAAATTCAACAATACACCCACTTTTTGCATGGTCAATAATCTTGCCACAATGTCGCTAGTGAATGAAGTCTCAGAGGCTCCCTAAAATAGTTTCATAATAAAAGGACTTTTTTCCCCAAGAGATGAAAGTGAGATTTCACCACCAGCCTCGCAAATTACCTTTATAATGTTGGTTATATTAAATCAACCGAAGCCACATAAAAGAAAACGAAAAAAATATGAAGGTAAAAAACGCCACAATTATTTCCCGCTAAAATATCGCAGACGACTTTTGAAATCTCTCGTGAGAAGGAAAATCCCCGCGCTCCACATATCCATGGAAACTGATTTGGCGTCGGCTCTTTTTTTTTTCTACCACTGTACTCGCGCACCTGCCGAGAATTGTGCCTTCTCTCCCCCACTGTTCCTCTCGTGTGTCTATTGTGTATGCACTTGCTTTATGTACTGTGTAATTGTGTGTGTGCATTGGACACCGCAATCATCTTGACGTCAAAACTTTTGGATGTTTCGAAGAGGAAATTTTCACGGATATATGAATTTTGTTTCTCAAGAATACTATCACAGATCGTCATCGTTTTGATAATTGATGATCCCACCAGTTGTGTCTGATATGGTCCGAGTTGGTCATTTGATCAGGAATAAATGTTGAAAGTAAGTAAAAACGAATATATTTCAATCAGATTTTGTAGTCAATTGGAAGTTCTTTACCCTTCTCGGGCATTCGACCGAATATTCGCACGCTCACTCCGCCTGAACTCTCGGGCTCAATGCAACAAGTGTGCGCTACCACCTACCGATAAAGGCATATTCCATGTCTCTTCACTGGTTGCCAATATATAGGCCTACAGTATTTTGAAGTAAACTGTCACTGTCACTTGAAGAGATAGAACAAATTTTGTTTTTGTCCATGAGCAGAAAATTTCATAGTTACTCAAAGTGTAAGAATTTGGTGTAAATATTATAAGTTTATCAAATAATTATTGGAGTATAAGATATTTACATGTATAAGACATACAGTATATACACTTACAACTTATTACTTAGTCTACCTGTTCAAAAGTTTGAGTATACACCCGAATTGCAGGTTTTTTTTAAATTAAAACATAAGAGGAAATTTAAGAATTATTGCATTAGTTCTATTTTCTTTACTATGTATATAAACTATTCTGTTTTCCATCAATTATTACATCTTATACATGTATGTATGCGTATGTTGGGCCAAACTTGAAAAGTGAAAACAAATATACAAAACTTTCTGTTTTGTTGCAATCAGTGGTTGAGTAGATTTTGTAGGATACATAAAATCAGCCAGATTCATGAATTGTTAGTAATTGATTTAATTTATGGTTTTATTCATTGTTAAAAGCACATTCACATTGAATTTATGAAATTAAGTAATGAAATCATGGAGATGAAAATTTGAATCCTGCTGATCATAGCTTTTCTAAAGTTTCACACCATTTTTTTTTTCATTTTGTAAATTGAAAAAAAATATTGCCCTATTTCAAGTATTGTGTTTAGAATTTTCATTATCATGTCGGTTTTATGATGTCTTGTTTGTATGATCTACGTACATGTGTAGGTGATCTTTCCACTTGTATAAACTTTTTCATGAAATGATTTTTTTAGCAAGATATTCCCTAAAAATGTGATAACCATGCAAACTCTATACTTACACAAAAAGAGGGGAATAGAGAGATTCTAATGTGCATAATACGCTGTATGAGAGCTGAACCAAATATTTCTTTTCTCAGGAGTCAAAGCATATTCTTACCATGCTTTATCTCAGTTTTTCTGTTTGATGATTCCCATTTTGAATATTAAATCCTCATGTATATTTGGGAAAGGTTGGCATCTCTGAATTTATGGAGGCGTTGTGGTTAGTGGTTCTAACTCTCGCCTTTAAACTCGAGGGTCGTAGGTTCAAATCTCAACTATGACACCAATTTCCTTCTGCAAGAAATTTATCCACATTGTACTGCACTCGCTCCAGGTGAGGTGAATTGGTACCAGTAGGAAGGAATTTCTTGCATACTGTGAGCGCCAAAAGGAAGCCTTGCTATAGCTGGGTGATAATGCAAAAGGTGCTTAGAAACACTGTGATATATTATAGCGATATAGAAATGTTGTGTATTATTATTTTAATTATTATTCATGCTACTTAACTGTAGGCAATCATCATTATTATCAATGGATCATATCTATTGTTCTGCTCTTCTAAAGAGATGGCTTGTACTCTTGTACACATACATGCCTGGAGAATCTTCCATTTCTCTATTGAAATTGAGAATGCTGAAGATAATAATACCCATATAGGTTAACAACCTTAATTTTTATGCTGTTTGTGATACACATTTTCTACTGTATGTGTACATAGATGAAGATCCAAATATTATAATGATTTATAATCATTCACATCCCCAAATAATATGTTGGGATCAAAGAGCATTATGACTGTACATTTACATTAGGAATATATGTGTGCATTCTCTCACTTATCTTTCCGAACAAACACAAAAAGCATTTATTTGCACACTGTGCATGAAGACATGATTCTCGATCTGCAGTGTCTCATATTTTATTATTTTGTCTTTCCATTATGGAATGTGACCCTTGGAAGGTCTCTTAAAGGTCAAGATGCAGTTGACAGGATCTATTTTGAGATTCCATGAACCGAAAACGTTTCTGTCCTGATCAAGATCTGAAGTCAACAAGTTATTTTTCTTCTTGTTCTTGTCAATGCTATTTGTAGTTGTGGTATACTTTATACCCAACCCCCTGTTATCAAGTCTATCTGAGATCCTGAGGCGGCATTGCGATACCGGTGTGCGAGCTCCACCTTGTCACGAAAAACATGCAAAGGGTGTGAGGGGCAGAGAGAGGGAGAGGGAGAGAGAGAGAGAGAGGCAAAGGGGAGAGAAGATGAAAGAAGAGAAGATGAGAAGAGAGAATGGAAGAGAAGAGAAGATGAGAGAAGATGAAAGAAGAGAAGATGAGAAGAGAGAATGGAAGAGAAGAGAAGATGAGAG
>BQKZ01001979.1:17785-45598 GCA_036244855.1 Temnopleurus reevesii
GAAGCGCTGAGAAGAGAAGAAAGAGAAACGAAAAACACAACAGAATAGATTAGAGAAAGAATAAAAGTGAATATGAGGGTTGGCGTAGGCTGATCATTTCTTAGCATGCTTGTTTTCGGGAGAGAGAGAGATAGAAGAAAGAATAAAGAAAGAAGTGGACAAGACAGATGGCCTTACTTGAATGACGCTAGATACATTTTAAAAGGAATTGAACAATGAATAAACGGCAGAGATCTGACTCCACTCCCAGTCAATTACGACCCCAAATGTTGAGATACATGTATATATATATATATATATAGGCCTATAAAATAATTTTCTAGCTAACAAAACAATCAAAAAGTTGTCTGAAACAAAACAAACACCTGATGGGGGTGTTGGGAAGGTTTTTTTTGGTCAAATTTAATATCTGGTAACGAAGGTCTGAGAATTACATCCATGTTCTAGTGATTAATTTAGTACACAGCATATTCAAATGGTTCCCGAATACTTGTAGTTAATTCTTTAATTTTTGTGATAATGTAGTTTGTCTCGTTTTGTTTGATGGTTGTATGATTGAAAATATCTTTTACATTCTTCTACAAGTATAGTCAAGAGACACGTGCTCGTGTTTATATCTCCTTGGTATAATAAAATGCACCTTGAGAATTACATGTATTCATGACCATCTCCTTTAATATGTAAACATGTATTTATCAACTGAAGCACATTATGACGTCTGCAATTCTTACTTGTGTATGAAAGTGAAGTTTAGACTTTTACGTTACATTTCACTGCATTGCCATAAATAATTGTTAAATTTTCATCAAAAGACTTTTACAGAACTTATTATAGTGCCATTACAAATGATGAACATTTATTGAAATTGTTGCAGGTAATTTTGTCAGATGCTATATTATAGGCATCAACAGGTCACCAAATATTGAACAGAATAGATGAAGGGAATCAATGGGAGTTCATTTACTTCTAGCAACATTTACTGATTTTTTGTAAAACTTCTTGTCATATACAGTCAAACCTGCTCTAGCGACCACCTGTATATAAAGACCACCTGTCCATAAAGACCACCTTTCTGGTCTCCCTTGGAAGCTAAATACATGTAAATGAACCTGTTTATAGAGACCACCTGCTGTTAAAGACTGCCTTTTCTGTCTCCCTTGGGTGGTCTTTATAGACAGGTTTGACTGTATATTCAATTAACATCACCAAAGAAAATTACATCACATGAACGTACACAAATATGCATGGTATTGTAAAAGCACAAATTATAAAACATTATTTTATTCATAGCCTATGGTATAATAGTCTAGTTTATTTTTCTGACTCACAAATAGATGTTCATTGAGAGGTAATGGGTCCATGGGCTAATACACTGCTAAAATAGTACAATTTGGAGGTGAGATCTTGGAACAAACGCGAGCTTGTTGTACTTTGTTTGTTCTGAGGAGGAGAGGTTGGGTTTGGTGACTCAAGTTCCAAGGAATTTGCATTGTTTTGTGTAATAAGGAGCTGTTTTCCAGCTTGCCTGACTGACAGACTGAGTAATATGATCACAATTCTCTATAAATACATCTTGTGGCCAGCAGTTTCTAGCTACCAATACAGTATGGAAAGACATTGAAACTTCTTTGTATTTATTTCTAATGGAGAATTTAAAGTGAGTCCCTTCTGAGTTTTGACATATTTACTCCATGATGTACATGTGCATTGCACAGGTACATCACTTCGAAACTCAACATTTTCAGGTTTTCAAGTTCAAATTTCAAGTTCAAGTTCATTTTCAGGTTCAAGTAATAATGTTTATGAGAGATGTCTTATTTCCAATATCCATGCATTTTTGTAGAAATAACAATTTGAACATGCACAGTATTATCCACTATACATGCAGCAAAGTATTTTAAGACCATGGGTACAGTACCCAATAATGATGGTTTTTCTTAGTCACATTAAGGCCAAAATATATTTCAAATAATTGCTGCTGTGTGTTTGCATCCCACCGCTGCCACTCAGTAAGCTGGTTTACTATGAACATTTTATAAATTCTTGCAAAATGAATGTTTTGAAAACCGGGAGCTTGCCAATGGATTGCAATACATCAGAAAATGTATGCAAACTTGTTTCCAAGTATTGCAGCTCCAATGCAAACTTAATGCATACCTCCAGCACACATGTTGTTCTTGACAACCCGAAAGCTTGCCTAAGGCTTGCCTGACACAGCAACAAGTAGCATTCTAACTGGATTCCAAATATTGTAGTCCAATTGTTACCACCTAGTTTAAGGAATACTATTTAACTACGTACGTTGGCGAGAAACATTAATAAATTTGAATATATATTCGTAAACCGGCCTAGTAATAGTATAGTGAATACCTTTCTAAAAATTTGGTCTGCTTGAAACAATTAAAGCATTCATAGTCGATTTAAATCGTGTAATGTGCTACATATTCAAAATGTTTTGTTCATACGTGTTATCACTAAAGCAAAGGCCAAGGGGATCACCATGAAATCACTGGACTAGACTGTATCCATTGTTCTGTGCATTTTGAGTGATAACAGGTACAGGTACAGGTAAGATAATAAGGAATTCCAACTTTCACTGTACATCAGGTATGTGGGTGCATCGTAGAATTACAGATTCCACCTCCGCATGGTGGTTGTTCGTAGCTCTTTCGTTATGGACCGAGAAGACGAACTCCTGCCAGCAGTTTGGATACGGCCAATTGGGGATAAACAGAGATCAGAAAGTCAACATTATCACAACACACAGCTGGCGGAGATTCTTTGTCTTTTCAAGAGAGGAATCTGGGACAAAGTGGCACAGTTTGTGACATCAAAACAATGCCAGGAATTCAGAAGTCTGCTGATTCAGAGTCAATGAAGGAATGATAGAGCTCGGAGGCAGATTTTGTCTCCTGTTTCTGCTAACACGTACAGAAATAACCTGAGAGATACCAGAGGGGTTTGTGCGATCTTGTAGGTTGCTGAATGTTTGTCTTTGAACCTGAGCTCAAATACAGTGCAAGTCAGAATTCTTTGCTACAAATATCTGTATATATATCACTGTAAAGCACAGAACAATGGATATGGTGGAGTTTTAGCACTATGTTTAGAGTCCAGTTCAGGACCCTGTTACCTTCATGTAATCGCACCTGCCTTTGAATGTGTCCTTGCCCTGAACATACAGGGACTACACACAGCATTCAACTGCACAGAATATCTTATCCAGTAGAATTTTGTAAGAACGAGGTCAGATATATATAGGAAGATGATATAACAAGGTGATTTTTATTGTCCAAGCATTTTGTACAGTTTTCTTTTGTTTCTCTACCCTATTATACATGTACTGGAGATATTCCTGGTATAACAAGATCATTTTCATGGTCCTAAGGACCTCAATATAAAGAGATTCTACTGTACTCCTCTGATCGTACTTCCCGTAAATTGTGCGAGTACGAGTGTATGTTCAGGGCAACGAAACTCACAGGTGGGGGCTATTTAGTAGGCAACATGGCCCTCAATTGGACGGTATTATGCTCAGTTTTGTAGTGACAGTATATTTCCATCTTCAAAATGATGTTTTAGATGCCTGAACATTACCGACAGCAGTCTTCTAGCATCCATGAATTTGCTGGCTCGGTCCGAACTAAAATTTCTATCACTCTGGACAAATATACAGGGATAGCCAAATACATACATGGAAATCTCTTCTCCATGTTAAAACCCCAGAACTATATTATTATAGATCAAAACTAGGCACATGTTGTATATCATATCTATGCAAAAATATTGGCATTTTGGTTTGTACATCTGTGGAAATTCTGAATCTTTTTATAATAGAGGCAACCTGTATCATTGGTATCATCATTGAGATGGGTATCATGTGCAAATGGTTGGAGGAGCGGAGGATTGTTTGGAATGCCAGATGTTTATCATTCTTCCTAGACACACCCTTCAAAGTCAAGACAAGTGTAATTCTAGAAATGGATGGGGTTTAATAGGAATCCAAGACTGATAGCCTGAATACCAGTCAGAGCGATATATTCTCCCAGAGAATGAGCCAGGGAGAAAATTTATATGATAGTTCAGGAACATAGAAATCTTTCAAAAAAACTTGTTGATTTTCATAAACGATTACATGTTTTTTTCTACAAAAGTTTTGTTCTTTCAAATTAATAAGTGTTGATATATCTTCATGTACACATATGCAAATGGAGGTAAAATGCAATCTTGACAAAAACATGCAGCTTACACAACTTGTTTCATGGAAACATTAGCCTGGGAGGTGTTTCACCAAGATAAGAAAGACTTTAGGCACGACTTCTTGCACGTAATCATTCATAATATTACGCGCATTCAGCGCAAGAAGGGATACCAGTCGAACGTAAAGTCGTGCGTAAAGTCTTTCTTATCATTGGTGAAACACCTCCCAGGTGTACTCTTTTTCAAAGTTGCCATATTATTGTGGATTACCTTTTATTTACAATTTAATATGGGTATTCACTATATTCTCATTAAAAATTTCTCACAGATATTTTCAAATATATGCATCAAGGGAAGTCATATTCAGAAAAAAAGTATACAGTGTAGTGTAGGAGATATTTTTCCTGTGAATTCAATTGCAAGCGCACAAGAATTCGACTATAATTTGGCCTCTTTGAAAGATCCTCGTGCATACATACAGTTTGCCTTCAGTGGAATAACTCACTTAGGTAATTACCCAGACAATGTCCAGTCCCGTATTTGCTCTCTTTTCCAAATCTTATCTTTAAACACATGTTTTACCAAGTCAGAGGAAGAATAAGCAAATAGTATAGATGGACGGTAATCTTATATCTATTTTCGGCGGCTAATTAGCTGACAAAAATTGCCAATGCCTGATATCACTGACATGCCGGTAGATAAGAAATGTTAAAAGGGAAGAATAGTGGAATGTTTTCTTTTAAATAATACACTATTGACCAGAAAATAAAAATTGTGTCTAATTTGTTTGCAAGATAAGTTCTCCACAAGTGTTTATTTGTCAAGCAACATGACCAGAGGCCTGCAATATCTGATTAGGAGGCAAAAATAGTGCAATATGAGTATCATGAAATAATTCTGGAAACCAAACATATATACTTCTCACAACTGCTGTAAGTGGTGATATTCAACATTTCTTTTTGTGGCAAAACGAGGAATACCTGTTTTGAGATCGCAGATAACCCATCATACTACATACGTATATGTAATGTCTACATTTGGAAAAAAAAAGAAAATGGATTCTTAGTGTTAATTTCATATTTATCAGGGAAAACAAATTATTTGTCAGTAGTTGAAACAACTTTGGCTGAAGCTGTAGTCTTGCATGGAAAGTTTCTTTCACTATTACATGAATTACTACACGATTATTCTACTAGTTCAGTTGGGTAAACTTGTAAACCTCAGAATTCTGTAGGTCAAATTGGCAGAACCTTATATAGAACAATAATGTTTACAATCTCCGCTGTTCTCCATCCATCAAATGTCCATATTTAGAAACATACAAAATCATACTGTCAATGTCTTTGCATCCATAAATTGGGTTCAAATTCAAAACCAGCTAACTAAAAGGACGACTGATGGTTCAAACCCATCATTTTCATATTTCTTGTCATAAACATAATCACAAAGTTTGGGTCACATATTAAGTAGGTCAGGCATGATCCCGGTAAACTCTGTTCTCTAATAACAGAACTCTTGTCAGAACATCTATTTGTTTACCGATTTAAAGTCTTGGTTTGATCGCTAATTCCATTTTTGATGATGTATGGCAGTGCTGGATTCTTTTTAGGGGAGGGGGAAGGGTTTTCAGCACCTTTTTCTCCTCAGAGATTAGCTAGTCTACATTTATTGTGTTTTGTATTTACAACCTGAGATAATGCTCTCTTTTATACATGTAGTCGGAAGAAAATCTGGATGATGTTTCATCAAGTTAAGAAACACTCTAACAAAGACTTTAGCTAGGACAGATTAGTGCCAGTTCTTGTGCTTCATGATTGATATCCATACAAGTATTCATCACAAGAACTGATACCATTCGTTCCTAAAGTCGTTCTTCAAGTCTTTCGTAACTTTGTGAAACACGGACCAGGTAGCGCTGATCTTGGAAAACCTTGCTTTTGTCAACTGTTTTCTCTTCGCAAGTAATATTTCTGAGAGAATCGTACAGTATGCTCCAAGCCCCCGTGGCAAAATTCTTCACCTGCCCCAGGTTAGGAGGCAAAAATATTGGAATACGATAATTATGAAATAATCACGGAATAAATTATTTCTGAATCATGTTCCATGCCCTCCCTCGTGACAAAATTCTGCACCCGCCCCTGGTTTGTGGTGCAGACAGATGCAGGCCTGTATGAACGGTATCAACGATGATGGATGATGCGAGATCTGAGGAAGGAGGAGGGGTCATCTGCAAGAATGCAGAAGTCAATTTGGCAAGAATATGGTGGGTACGAAGCATGCTTGACAACTGGCAATGTGCGGCATGAAGTTGGTGACCACCGTTGGTATTCTAAAAACAGTATCATCTTTCCTCCAAATTTTCTTCCCATTTTTTAAGATAGGAATGCACAAAAAATCTTCAAGCATGAGCTATTCTTGTAGGAATGCCTTCTTCATATCTTCCATCACACCCATTTTGAGCACTTGGCTGATCGTCTAAACTGTCACAAAGGGAAATTAACCTATAGCAGTGTCTCTTAGCTTTGAAACCATGACGGCAAGTTAGAGGCAAAGTTTGAGACAACATGACTAGATTTTTTGCATCTATTGATTGGTGATGCAAAATTTGTGACCCATTATGCAAATTTTGCATCTCTGATCGGAAAGTTTGTGTGATGGACATGAAATTCATGTGCTTGGGCACAACTTCACGGATTGCTAACTGTACATCTCTGGTCGCAAAATTTTTTGTCCAGATCCACAGACTTCACACCCCCAATCCCAAATTTCAGGAGGGCCATGTGACATAAAGGTTAGCAATTAATCGCTATTTGATTTTGCGATCAATTGCAAACTTTTATGTTACAATGCACTGGTCACAAATGTTCACGGCACCCAAGACCCGGTGACGAGAGTACTTCAAAGATACCATAATAAAGAGGTCCTCACATCAGTGGTTTTGTTATGGAGGAGTTGGGGAAATATCTTGTGACATGCAGGTACAAGTGCGACACCGCTGCCCGCTCTGTGTTGTTGTAAAATGCCTAAATTTGCTGTGATGAGAGGGCTTGTGTATGCACGGGGGCGGGAGTTTTATGAAGAATTTGTAATCTGATAAATATGATGTAGGAAAATTCATCATATTTGATTGATTGTCTTGACTTGAGGCCTATATGTGGATCAAGGGCTGATTGTTGCATGAGATTACAACAAAAGGTCGAATGGTTCTTTCCATCCAAGAGATGTTTGAGAAGGCTACTGTGCAAGTCAGTATTATTTGCCACCAGTTATCAAAATAAAAGCTATGAACAATAGATATGGTCAAGTTTTCCCACTATGATACCATTATCCAGATTTTTATAGTGACAACCAATGAGCAAAGTATTTTGAATTGCACTGAATATAGGTCTGACATGCAAATGTTCTCTAGAGTGATATACAGTTTGAAATTTTGATAAAGAAGATGGAAAGAAAGAGAGGCAAAAGCGGAGTAAAAGAAACGGATGTGTAAAAAGATATAGGCCTACAGTGTAAGGGGGATGATGATTGAAAGACAAAACACTGAAGATAAAAGGGGGAGGATAAGAGAAAGAGAGAGGAAGGAGCATAGAAATAGAATTGGAGAGAGGGAGAGGGAGAAGGGGAGGCAAAAGCGCAAAGGAATGTATTAGGAGAAAGACCGAAATGGGGATGAGCAATGAAAGACAAAACACTGAAGAGAAAGAGGGAGGAGGAGGGAGAGGGTAAGGGGTATGAGAAAGAGAGAGAAAGAGAGGGACAGCGAGTGAGCAAGGAGATCGAAAATTGAGAAAACAATGCAACTACAGCATGGTAAGAACCCAATCCCTTTTCTTTATGATCCACAAGTACTGGCACGTCCACACGTACATACGTACAAGCTTACAAGTATGGGTCTAATTGTTTATTCTACTACTTCGTACAATCATTGAGACACGCATCGAGCAATATATTGATTTCCCCCTTCCCTACCTCTATATTGTCCCCCTACAACAATCCTTGTATTTACAAGAGACATCAACAGAGCCAGTTAGTTTAGGGGCCGTATCCCCATCACAATTTTGTTGAAAGAACAATACACTCTGGACATGTATTCACCTCTTTTATGAGACAACAAATTACGATGTGATAGGCATTCCAAGGCCTTCTATCTTTACTCATTGTTAGGCTATTCGGATGTGATGGTTCATTCAAAAAAACTTTCTGTGAGGTGAGACACTTTTTATGCTGTTGGCTAAAGTCAGGGTAATAACACTGTATCTATACATGCAGATTGAATTTAATATCTTACGGAAAAGGATAAAAGTGCTATATAGGAGAAAATTAGGCCTTTAATTTCACAGTTTTCTTATTCAATTATAGCAATGAATTGATTCTTTGACAATTATGAATATATGTAGGAATATACTTTTTTTTCAAAAATATACTTCAATAAACCATGGCAAAAAAGATTCTCTCCCCTTTATTTTTCACAATGAATTAAATGTTTGCTTTCATGTATTCTCCTTTGAGATTATGGAGATATGAAGTGGATAAAAGGGAATAAAGACGGATTGTACACTACTATAGATGATTAAAATTATATCTCTCCACGTGAGTAAACTTAGAAATATACACTCATATCAATGTCTAAACCACACAATTATGAAAATTATTACATACATTTTCTTTCAAAAAATCTTTATACCATGAAAAACATATTGCTTTATTTAGCGAAAAAAGGCATTCTCCCATATAGCTCTTGAACTTTGTGACAAAAATCAATCTTCTTTGGTTCATTAATAAGATCTGCCCTCAGATTACATGCTTGATTCAAAGTCTGTGTTCTGAAGGCAGGGATTCCTCCATGGAATATTGATCATGGACAGCCCACTATCTACCATCCATCTTTACTAGTCTGCCGGCATAGACCCAAATGATAAAAGCTCAATTTTATAGCTTATACTGCTGGGAAATTTACCTTTTTATTTTTGAGCGCTCTTTTTACATTTTCCTCCTAAATATAGCACCCATATTACTTTTTCTTGGGGGGGGGGGGAGGGGGGGGGTATTTTTGAGCCCACAGGCGCTAATTCTAAGGTTTAGGGGGCTACATGTACCTGCCCAGGTATTTTTGTGCCGTATGTATACTCTACTGCGCTTGATACTGAGTTCCATATTATTACTAAGGATGTAAATGCTAAGCTAGCTACTGGTGCTCTGGCTTTTCAAGGAATGAATTCTTACCAGTTACCTATTTTCACCTGCGTTGAGTGCGGCACAAAATGGATGAATTTCTTGGGGAAGGAAAGTAATGCCACAAGTGGGATTAGAAGCTACATGTATGACCTTCTGGTTTAAAGCCGAGAGTCAGAATCAGTGCACTATCCAAATGCTACATGGATTCTGCATAGTCTACTTATAGTGCTGCCTCCTAACATGTGGTAGTTTGTGTCTTAAATGGAAGCCTCCACAGCATTAGGAAATCGTATAGATTGTCTACCCCTCCGGACTCTTCGTCTCAATACATGCACACAAAGGTAGAACTGAATAGACTCCCTTGGATGGGTCTGCACATGTAGACTAACACTGATCATGAATGGCCCACTATCTACCCACTCATCTCTTGCCCATCTTTCATACAATCTGTCTGGAATAAGATCTGTAAATTTGATAACGTCTGTGAAATATGCCGCTTGTCAGGCTGTCATCTTGCCTTCGTTTTGATGTGAACTTCACTGGTCCAGAATTCCCATAAACGTAAACATGGGCTGATGCTCTATTAACTCATTCAATCATCCATTATTGTTCTCTCATAGACTAGACACATGGGCCCAACGATCCATGCATTTGATGGGTTAATTAAAAAATTTTATCAAGCAAGCTGTCTTGATAGGAAAATATGCTTATAAACCGTGGAATATGATGTGAATTTCACTCGGAAGCTATTCACAGAGATCGTAAGATTTTGACCACTGAATGGATAGAGATTGCATTTTGGGTGATTTTGTGGGAAATTTATATTTTTCATTTTCATTTTCATTTCTCCTGGGAAAAATTTGAAATTTTATGAATGGCCTTTGTGAATTTTTTTCTGAGGAAATTTCTTTTTAAATGTGGAAAATTTGTATTCTTCATTTTCATTTCCTGTTGGGAAACTGAAGATTTATGAATGACTTTTGTTATTTTGAAGAGCTTTTTTTCTCGGGAAATATCTTATTGAATACATAACTATGGTAGTATTTTGTGCTGGGATTTGAAAAATCATTGACCCTGACGTACATTAATTTTTCTCAAAATGTAAAGTAAAATGCGGTTATCCAAAATAGAATATTACTATTTTTCAGGGCTTAATTTTCAAAACTGTACGAAAACGAAGACGTACAAAGCTCAAGTCGATGATTGTGAATGAGCTGTTTATTTGCTTATAACTCCTAAACTAGTAATATTTACATTATGTTGGATAAAGTTATTTGGGTAGATTTTGTGCCCTTGCACTGAAAGCAATATACAAATTATATTTTGACCTCAGATAACCTGTAATGTAGTAGACTTAAAAAGAATCAAATCTGTCTTAGTGGAGACTTGTCTATAGAGGTCACCTGTCTACAGTGGCCATTTTTTTCTTTTACCCATGGATGGCCACTATAGACAAGTTTGACTGTATACCAAGGAGTCAGTTAAGATGCCCATTTCAAATTCTTTCAACACCTTTGCTTCACCTTTCCTTTCGCCATCAATGAGAGACATCACCCAGAGATAGTTATTGATGTCACCACAATTTTGTGGTTACATAAACATATCAGATGTAAACATCATGATGATGTGCGTACATGGAGAATGCAAAGAGGTGGGGAAAATCAATATAGTGAATTGTAGAGTGAAAGGAAAGTGACGTAGAAGTGGTACAAGGGCAGTTTCGTCGTAATCGGAAAGAATTCCAAGGTGCCCGATAGGAAAGCAAATACGGTTAAACCTGCCTATAGTGATTACCTTTCTATAACAACCATCCAACTGGTTCCCCTCCAGATGAGAATGTGTGTTATAGAAGCTGTCTATAAAGGTCATCTGTCTACGAAGACCATTTTCTCTGTTTCTCTTGGATGGTCACTATAGACAGGTGTGAATGTAGTATGATGGTTGTATGCCCAATGCTTTGTCCAAACATTGAGTTTGCAAATTAATATACTACAGAAACATGTTTTAACCGATTGAAATATCCTTATATGGTATTATTAGGCCAGCTGTGAATTAACCCATAAACTGCTGAACACTTTTCTTGATGCAATAAATTTCACAAAAAACATAGGTTACTTTGACCTTCATTTTTGTTATAAATGCTAGTACTATGATGTTGGAATTTACACATNGATCTTGCGAGCGTGAAAGTAAAAATGTCTAGCTCGAACCTCATTTTAAAAATTGTCGATGTAGTAGGCTTATATTCATTTCTGTCGGACTCGTGTGCTGTCGGACTCGTGGGCTGTCGGACTCGTGGGATGCTCCCCAAAAGATCATGCATGCATCTTAAATCAGACGCACATAGCTCAAGTCGATGATTGTGAATTAGCTGTTTATTTGCTTATAACTCCATAACTACTAATACAGGTATCTACATCATGTTGGATGAAGTTATTTGGGTAGGTTTTATTCCCTTACACTGTAAGCAATTTACAAATTATATTTTGACCTCAGATAACCTGTAATGTACATGTAGTAGACTTAAATAGAATCAAATCTGTCTTAGTGGCCACTTGTCTATAGAGGTCACCTGTCTACAGTGGCCACTTTCTCTTTTGTCCATGGATGGCCACCATAGACACGTTTTACCGGATACCGAGGAGTCAGTTGGAATGCTCATTTCAAATTCTTTCAACACCTTTTTCTCCATCTTCCCTTTCCCCATCACCAAGAGATAGTTATTGATGTCACAAAATTTTTGTGACGATGTGCGTACATAGAGTACATGCAAAGAGGTGGGGAAAATCAATATAGTGAATTGTAGGGTGAAAGGAAAGTGACGTAGAAGTGGTACAAGGGCAGTTTTGTCGTAATCATGAAGAATTCCAAGGTGCCCAATAGGAAAGCAAATACAGTCCAGCTTGTCTATAGTGATCACCTGTCTATAACGCCCATCCAACTGGTTCCACTCCAGATGAGAATGTGTCTTATAGAAGCTGTCTATAAAGGTCATCTGTCTACGAAGACCATTTTTTCTGTTTCCCTTGGATGGTCACTATAGACAGGATTGAATGTAGTATGATGGTTGCATGCCCAATGCTTTGTCCAAGCCTTGAGTTTGCAAATTAATATACTTCGGAAACATGTTTTAGCCTATTGAAATATCCTCATATGCGGTATTATTAGATCGGCTCTAAATTCAGAAACTTATACATCCATTTTAAAGAAAAATGTCTCTTAGATATCCCTCTAAATGAGTGAACCAAATTCCTCTGGTAAGGTCAGTCAACTATAATCATGTGACATTTCAAACTTCATGTGCCATTTTTATATTTTCTCTTGGAATTGATGAATTGGTATTCCACTTCGGAACGTGAACTTTGTTTTCAGGTGTAATCATGAGGTTTACATACTAAGTCTATTTGTATATTGTACTAAAATCAATGCAAATATTATTAGTGTAGCTGCACTATCACAACTCACACAACCCTATATCATTATTCAAAATGCAGTATTGACAATTACCAGTTCTTGGTAATGATTTTTATCTGCTCGTTCGTTGCTCATTAGCAGTCTCTACTGTCTCGTTAACAATTGCTTGAAAGAAGGACTGGATAAAACAGGAATCAATAATCAGTCATCTGTGTCGAGATCCACTAATCTTTGTGGCCAGGATCTATTTTAACTCTTTTTAAAGTATAGGCCTACACAGCAGGATGGAAAACTTTCTGCCATCAATGGTCTTTCTAACAATATTTCATATCTTTTTAGCTTGAAGATAGTAGACTACAACTCCAATGGTTCCAGAATATGCATGAGGTATATTTTCTTGTGAATTCAAGGCTTTATGTTACAATTGAATGACAGAGAACGGTTTAAACATACTTTTATTCAGATGTTTATGACAGATAGTGCAGGTTTTGCAAAGAAATTCAAGTTAGATAGAAAATGCTGTTAATCCCATACTGTACATTATTTATTGGAAGTATAGAATATTTCATGTTTTCATGAATCATACAGTGTAATTTGGAAAAAGCTGTTATTAACCTAGAGTTTCTGTATGAATATTAAATATGAATAATTCAAAAAAGCTCTATGAACCCAGAGTTTCTATTTGAATAACTAATAGATTACTGTGAAACATTGTCAAGAATCACATAACAAATAAACATTATGCAGACTGGAATCAAATGCTACACCTAATTAATCCTTGTACTACATCAGGAGTGCAAATTTCTCCATAAAACTTCTTCCTAGCACACGAAAACCTCTATTGTCCCACACTATCCGCCCATAAAGCACAAAGGAGCATTGTCAAATGCATTGACGCAAACCCAATGTTTTGACCGTGACGTCATTGGTCCAGTGGTCAAAAGAGACCAGTCCTCTCGTGATGTGATACAGACCATCCATTGATGCTAATGGTCATCTCCCTTTCAGGGAACAATGAATTGTTTGATTCTCTTTTGGTGTTTGCATCTGTCTTCTAATTGTCCATTCCAAGAAGTACCTACAGGTGTATTAGTAAAAAAAAAAAAGGAAGATAATGAAAGATATTGTTTAGATGCCCTCAACCGACCTACCCTTTGAAAATAGGTGGATCTGACCTTTTTTTCTTGTCAATGTATTTAAAATATCAGAGTAAAATTATTGCCTGCAAAGATAATTTCCGATCCTCTTTAGATTGTCTTCCTTTTGAATATTTGAAATTGTATTTGAAAGAGAATAGTAAAAGAACAACTTTTCCTTCCAATCCCTGCCTTAATTTTTTCTTCAAAAAGAGCATTCGAGGGCATCCAAACAATTATTTTTAACCTTATCAATTGGTCAGTTCAGATCCTTGTTTTTGGTGATGATTTCAAGCGTTGCTATCACCTGTAGCCATCTATCAGTCAACCTGTTTTATTGTTTTACTTTCAAAAGGCATCCACGTTCTAGTTTTGGCCTCGCACAATTACATTTCGCCTTGATCTCTCGCGCTGGTCGTGCAGAGAATGAACTGATTCACAAGTTTCTATTGTTGGTAAATACTTAGTGTTTACCATCAATAAAAACAGTTCAGCCATGATAATCAGTGCAAATATATGATGTGCTTCTTTTAACCTCTGCATTGTGTTTGATATTAATATTTTTATTACTATGAATGGAACTTTTTATTGGCAAGCTTTTCATAGTTCAATTATCATAAATTATTATTTTTACGAACCATGTCTGAAGTGGTTATTTTGCAATAAAATCACTTGCGTTTCCTGTAATTATGGCAACCATTCAAGTGAATAAATCTATACAGGTGCATCGGTTCTGAAAAAAATAGCTTGAAATAAAAACATGGTAGATTTAGGCAGTCACAAAGATCAGCGGACTAGTTATTTTATAATTGTGTAGGTGTACAAGACATTGACATTTATAGAACAATAATAAGGAGACACAAATAATAGCTGTAAACAAGTTGCATTCTATTTTTGTTAATGCCATAGGCTAACTTCATTTTAAGATTACCCTATGTTATTGTTAAGATCCCAGTAACTTGAGCCAGGTTTTGTTGTTGGTGGAATTACTAAATTGATGGAAGCTATTGGTAACTGATGGGCATATTAAAATGGCTAAACATTCAATATTCCAATAAACATTCAATATTTATATACATCTTATGACTTCATTTTCAACAACATAAATTTCCTTGTTGTAAAAAGGCATTTGTTATGGTCACACTTTGAAAAAATTGGATGGAAAATGGCTTGTCTCGAAAAGGTGGGGAGAGCGGACCGGCACGGGTGGGGAGGGAGCGTTAACACAGTCATTCGAGACAAGGGCAGGTTTTGTCTCAAAAGGGTCTGTTGAGTGAGGATGCATGTTTTTGTTGTATACACGTTATGGCTTGCAAATTTTATCGAAATGTGGGCTTCCATGATCTGCATGCACACCTTCTAGGTGTATTTGATTGAGAGACCCTGTAGTTTGCAATCAACTTCGAACCAATGGGTTTTGAGGCCAGTTAAAGGAAGACAGTGAAGCCCGTACACCTGACTCCTTTTGCCATTATGTACAAACATATAGGCCTGCACATAGACCTTGTAGAGACCTAGACCTAGACCTCAATCATGTTTGGGAATGGTACCCACTCATTTGTACGTAGGCGGGAATTCCTTTGACCGCTTCTCAAGGGATGTGATGAGGTCAGAGGTCACACAGGTCAAAATATTGATCACCGGGGTCACCTGACATGAAAAGTGATTGCGATTTGAATGCAACCTTTTTTGTGCTCTACCTTTATCATATCTTCCAGATACTTGTTTTAAAAGGCCTACATGTATTTTGCTTGATAGGTTACTTTCCTAGTTTCCTATCTTTTTGTGGGTGAATCTTGAAAAAAAGGAAACTATATACAAAAATAAGCTAGTCAGAAGATGGTTACAAGCTAGTTGCAATCTTAATAAGCTTTTTCTCTGTAAAATAAGCGTGCAACCATCTCGCTGCCACCTTAAAACTCGCTTAAGGCATAATAACCACCTTGCAACTAGCTTGTTACTCAGGCAGATAAGCGAGTGACAAGCTTGTATAAAGTTTTTAAAGTTATTAATGAACACGCAAATTTTCAAACTAGCTAGTTTACAAGCGTGCAACGAAACAAGCTCATTCAACTAGCTAGTTTACAAGCATGCAACAAAACAAGCTCATTCAACTAGCTAGTTTACAAGCATGCAACAAAACAAGCTCATTCAACTAGCTAGTTTACAAGCATGCAACAAAACAAGCTCATTCAACTAGCTAGTTTACAAGCATGCAACGAAACAAGCTCATTCAACTAGCTAGTTTACAAGCATGCAACAAAACAAGCTCATTCAACTAGCTAGTTTACAAGCATGCAACGAAACAAGCTCATTCAACTAGCTAGTTTACAAGTGTGCAACAAAACAAGCCTATTCAACTAGCTAGTTTACAAGCTAACAAGCTAAGTTAGTTCGGAAACAAGCTAGTTTCATTGCACGCTTATATATGTCAAACTTTTCAAGTAAGTAAAATAGGTGATCTTTATAGTGAGGATGATCATTTAGTTTTTGGAGTAGCTCTCCGAAGTCTAAAGCTGGCAATAGGGGATGCATAATTATGAATTTCAATTAATATTCACTCAAGTTAATAGTTTGAATACAAGCTTATCATAAATTAAGCTAGTTTTAGATCTGGCCAAACAAGTTTGTAATTCACTCAAGTAATTTAGAATACAAGCTTGTCATAATTTAAGCTAGTTTTCAGTAACCTAATTTGCATAATATTAATATGCACAAAACACAAATTAATTTAATTTACCCCAAATAATTATGATTTTAGTAGTTGAACTCATTGTGTTATATAACTTCAATATCAAGAAATGTAATTAATTATTTAACAATTATTACAGTTCATTAAATAAGTTAATTAATATTCACTAACTAACTATAAAAAGTGAAACTTTCCCTTATGTACGGTATAAATGCACACGGTCTCTACTACTACTTTAACAGTGTGCAAGCACAGGTATAAAAGTTGATATACGAGCTTGTCAGAAGACAAGATAGTTGCTGTACAAGCTTGTAAGACGGCAAGCTAGTCGTGGTACGAGCTTGTAAGACAACAAGCTAGTTGCTGTACAAGCTTGTAAAACAAGCTAGTTAGTTTACAAGCTTTGTAAAACAAGTTAGTTGTTGTACAAGCTTGTAAGATGATATAAGCTAGTATATGTACAAGCTTGTAGGATGATAAGCTTGTACAAGCTTGTTTTTGAGCTGGTTTGTTCCAAATATGCAAATTAGTTTACTAGCTAGTGTGGTAAGCTAGTAAATTAGATTGTTGTAAGCTTGTGGCCATGCTAGTTCTCGAGATTGCCGCAAGCTAGTTTAACAAGCGTGCAACTCATTTGCATATTTGGAACGAAACAAGCTTGTATGCTAGCTAGTCAAACAAGCTTGTACAAAATGTATGAAAATTTGTATAAGGGATAACAACTATCAATTGTGAACCAAAGAAATGTATTGATTTTAGCAATATCTCTGATTAGGATAATTAAATATATATGAATTAAAATAATTCAATATATATAAATTAACAAATATATATTTACTGCATTTTAAACTAAATTTCCACTGTGAATGAAAATATATTTCAGTTGGCAAAGGGAGAAATATGTGTATTGGTACACATTTGTTTTGATTTTGCATTGTAGGTATAGGTTATAGGTATATACTATTTCAAAAGTTAATTATGTATTTTGTTCTTCTCTAAACAGATTTTCAAATGAAAAGATGAGCAACCAACCGCAACAGATCGACTCGCATTCTCCTCCAAGCATCAAAGAGGGCGGGCTGACCAACGGGCATCATGTGATCAACCGCAGTCCTGAAAATGTGTCGCCGTCCGGCTTCATCGAGATCACCCCAGCGCTTCAGAACCGACCCATCCCTCCAATCCGAGTCCAGAGCGAGACCCCGTGCCCACCGTCCGCTTCCCAGACGCCCGTGCCTCTCGGAGGACAGCGGACGATCAAGCAGGAGACCGAAGGTGACCAGGAGAATGGACTGAACAGGAGGGAGGTTCTGCCCGCTCTTTCGTCATTCAGCTGTGCGGTCACCAATGGCAAGCCACCGGAATCCATGAAAGCCGGCAGACAGGACGGAAGCGGTGATGATGGCGGGTATGGTGGAGAGAACCAAGCAAAAAACAAAGGTGAGTTGATTGATTTGGGATTTTTTTGGTCATTCTTTATTGGCAAATAACAAATTAGAATGACAATATGTAGAACTCCTCCTCAAATTGATAGTCTTAATTTTAATCAAAATTTTAAACAATACTCTTACGATTCCCATGGTAACTGCATGGATTTTGTGATATCCATGTCACTTGATAAGACCTCCTTTGGTATGAGCCGTACTGTGGCAATTTCAGGAACAGGGCCTTTAGCGTTACGCTAAATGAGATGCTGTTATTGTAACAAAAATCTGCCTTTCACTTAACAAACAGTCAAACATGGTACTTCTTGTGGCATCGCTCATCTACACTCAAGTCTGGGTCAGAACTAGATACTCATATTGGAAATATAGTAAACTCTGCCCATGTTGAATATCTTCCGATCACAAAAATCTGTTCAACTTTCAAGAAATTTGACTTAGAAGAGCTAGATAAAACTTGTTTTACTTTGGCAATTTTTCGACTTAGACAAGTTTGAAGGCCGAGTTGACTGAAGTGCATAACCATTTGCTTGTTTCTCAATTGGAAATACAGATTGGAAGAAATTAAGCCTGCCAGCTATAGTTATAGTATTTAGCAAAATTTTCCATGAGAGCTATCGCCTGAATAGTCTCTCGGAAAACAGGTGTGTATAGAAGTGGTATAGAAGTGGTATAGAAGTGGTATAGGATGATGGAGATCAATGTCTCCTGTCATTCACTGAAAGAAACAGAGTATTAACACATCTTTCTTGCTATTCAAATGAATATCATACCATTTTTTATAATTAGGGTAATCACATTGCAGGAGACACACATTTTCCTGCCTTGCTTCAAGCACCAATTATCTCATTGTGCTGTCTAAATAACCATAAAAATCTTCAAATGAGGAACCCTTCTCTATTCCTCGGGCAAGTTCTAAATGATGACAGTCACAAACGTTAGAGAAAGCCATAAAAGAATCTAGGTACCTGGAAGCGTCATGCATTGTGCAAAGAGCAATGAATCGTTGCTTTCACCTTTGTGTGTATTGTATAGAGAGCAGCCGTCATAATGCTTAGAGGATTAACAGGGGGGCAATTGAGTCATTAGTGTCTCGTCATAGAATTGACTCTGTTCATTGTGGATGTACTGTTAAATCACAACATTTATTTAATGATAACATCTCTCGCTAAATGTTGCTTTACGCTTCGATACCCCATCGTCCAGGCCCACCATACCCAGACTCCGGTCGAGATTGGACGATAGTATCTCTTGTTCAATGTTCCTTGACCTGGGACTCCGCCTTCCAAAACCAAAATGGTATTTCATTGGTTGATTGTATCCAACAACTCATCCACCTCACCCCCATCTCACGCTGCCTGTGAGCACAGACCCAAATTTAGGCAGTTTATTCAGTCTGCCCAACTTTTTTAGTTGGAAGGTGGCAAGAGATAAAAGTTCTGAAATCGGGTATATGCTGTTAGACTGAGCTGCCATAATCTACCAGCATCACAAATACAGTACCCGTTCACCCCTCCCCATTCTTCCATTTCAAACCACCCCACCCTTAGGCATCTATTTATCACCTCTGTGGTGTAAAAGGTAACCAGTTACATTCAAATTTTGCCCCAGAAATGACTCCCCAATCTGACAATGCCTCCTGTCGGTCTCCAACTGCGCGGCAATAAATCTCTCCTCCTTGATGGCCGCTCATGAATCTTCCCTCGATATATTTCTGTTGTTGAAAGATGAAATATCTATCAGCGGCTTTTGTTCCAAGGGTTGTTTGTTGGTTTTATTTGGTCTTTGTAGCAGACTTTGGGGAGATAGTTTCCAACAATCTGATGCTCTTGTCAGAAGTATTTTCTAAAGTATATTGATATTGAGTAGGCTTATAGATAATGCATATTACTTGGGAAATCACAGAAATTAACAGATATTGTGATTTTTATCTTGAATTTTTAATGATCATTAAAAAAAAAACATTGACAGGAAGAAATACCTGGGATGTGCAAAAGAAACGTAAAGAAAATGAATTCCTATCACAATTTCACATCAAAATTAATTCAAAGAACAGATTTGAAGGCAATAAGGATAGCATGACAACAAATTATTCTCATTGTTAGTCCTACAAATTGCTATGTTTGGTATGTATTTCGAAAAAAAAAATATTATTCTACTTTTAACCAAATTTGCCATTTTATGATGAAGGGCTGCATGTAACATGTAAAAATATGAGTAATTTGATAGTGTTTCAAAACAAGCCATTTACATCAGTAATTCCTGTTAAAATGTAGTTTTTAGAAAACTTATGGATGATTTGTCCTTGGAAAGAAATTGAAGTGTCCTCCAATTAAAGCTAAATGTCTTATTATATCCCAAACTTGTAAATAGCCATGACCTTAATTATGAGGCAAAAGTAGGAAATAGCCATTCTGTATTTTCACAGCCCATCTTGATATACCGAAGTGGTAATTATTCTGCACTTTTTTGTCGAGGTTAGGAATTGGTTTTAGGGATCTTCTTTTCCATTCAGCTTCCCTATCTCCTTCTTGATTGAATTTTAAATTAACAATGTCCTGTGTCTCATTGTTATCTTTTGATCAATAATTGAGAATTCTGTTTCATTTAGCGCTGCCTCATTCAAATCAGGTGGACTGAGAAGTGTTTTGAGTTCAGAGGTTTACTACTCATTTCGCACAAAAAAGGGAACCATGGAATTATGATAATTGACATAAATATTTGTTGATGTCTAGGGAGATAACATTCACGCTTCCCTATTGTTTGGGGGTGATTTGAAAAGCCGTTTGGTTATCTGGTCGCAGATCTCACTTGTGAGATCCACCGCCATTAAAGATTCCCTTTTATCTGTCAGTTTTCTGGGCGGATGTGTGCTGGAGAGAATCGGGAGAGAGAATACATATTTTGTACTTTCAATTCAGCATCGGTTTCACCTTTTGTTCTCTATTCTTCTCCCGAAGATCGAGAGAACAGGTAATTTGTTGCTAAAAACCCCTATCATCCTCTTAAAAGCCTTTTAGATCTAAGCCTTGTCTCGCACTGCTTGAGTCCAAGATCAGATAAGAAAGGCACCAGACACTATCTAGGCCGCTCTCTATGCCGGGCAGAAGAAATTGTTTGATAGCATAAAAGCGTCATCGTAGGGTTTCAAAAAGTTAGGTCTCACTTGGATGATTGTAATAGGGCTGGCTTTTGTAGGAGCGTACTTTTCATGAATCTAACGCATTTTATCGATACAGTGCTTGCCGATTCTTTCAGCACGGTGCCAATTTGTGCGCAGTGTCGCGAGGCGTGGACAAGCACAAACAGGCAGCGTTAAATGAATATTGCAAAGCCTGGATATTCCATCAAATCAGAGATGCCCGACTTTTTCAATGCAGCCACGTCGTTGTATTCTTAGAGAAGTTCATTGTATAATTCCATCAATCAGAGAGCTGTCATTGCCCTAGGGCGTTATCGAACCTGTGTACATTTAACTGTGGATTGGGAACAATTGAGTATCTACGTCATTAAAACTTTTGAAAAGTTTTCATTCAGCCAATGAATTAGGGATGAGTTTTCATCTTTCGAATTCAATCCCCAGGCCCATGGACCCTGTTAATAAAAAAGAATGTTTAGTTGCCCCTCAACCAATCTGCCCTCTGAAAATGGCCAGGCCTGATTTTTTTTTTTTTTACTTTTCTTTACTTTACTTTTCACTCAAATAGAAAAATCGCAGTAAATTTATACATCAACATATGAACAACCTGAAAAGTCATTTTCAGATGCTCTTTGGCTTTTCACTTACATTCAAATCTTTTCCTCATGAATTGTGTTTAAAAAGTAAAAGACATGAATTCATTTTTTTTCTTGATCAATGGCATTCTACAGCAATTAAACAATTTTGAAGTACGGGAGGGGCAGGGACAGGTCTTAAAGATGAATCCATGCCAGAACTAAGAGAAAAGTTAAAATACATCGATATTCAGAGATTTCATTTAAAGAAAAGAAATGTTCCCCTGTATAAGTTAATAATGAAATTATCAGTTGCACTTTCTTTGTAGGTGAGTCTATGTGTATTTGATCAACCTGATTTTTCTAGGTCAGGATAAGAAAAATGAAAGAGAGTTAGACAATTGATTTTGGGAGCATGAAGTTGAATTTGAAAGTAAATGTCGTTTTGAACAACTTAACAATGAGCGTTAAATGCAACAAAGCTTTCTTGCACAGAAAATTGTTTAAAAAGTGCAAAAGGGACATTAAAAATTAAACAAAAACCACAATAAGAAATTTATAAAAAAATAAAAGAAAATTAAAAAAAATAAATAAAGAAAAAAAAAAAAAAAAAAAAAAAAAAAAAAAATTTTAAAAATTAAAAAAAAAAGAATTTAAAAAAAAAACCAAAATTAAATTTTAAAAATTTAAAACTTTTAAAAAAAAAAAAAAAAAAAAAAAATAGAAAATAAATAATAAATTTTCTTCTCAGCAATCAAAGCTGTGACAAAATATTCCTATGTAAATAGACAGAAAATAGTATATTGATTTTATGAATATATATTGAATTATCATTGTCTGCATTTATCATTCATTATCCTGAGCAGGAATTGATTAAAATCTGTAATATTCATTCAATTTAATCTAGGTCTACTTCATCTATCTACTGATCATAAATTTGAATAATACACATGTACCTACTCATTGAATGAAAGACCCATTGTACCTACATATAGAATTGTAAAAAAAGGATAAAATTGCTTTTGGAGTTTGATTATTCTGTTACAAAGGTATCAAAAGTAGGTTTTATAATTATTCTTGTACTTGCATGGGCAGATTCAAGGGGGTTTTAAATTTATTTGTTTTGCTTGTCAGCCAACCAATAGTAAGTGAAGAACAGATAAGATATTGCTGCCAGCCCCTATTGGTAAATCCTGGATCTGTGATGAACTTTTATGTATCTTGCAAAGTTTAAGTGAGACTGATAAGGAAAGCCAATGGGTTTATAAATGAATAATATTGTTATTTTTCCTGTATATTTAGAATTTATCAAGGTGATTAAATCTAAATTAGCAGTAAAATTGCAAGATTGGGAATAAATTAATTTCAAATTGGCGTAATGGAGTATGAGAGAACTTTTATGGTTTGTGTGGGCTGGTGAACTTGGCGAAGTTATGGAGCACACATATCAAATTCCATACCTTCGTGATCTCCTGAAATCCTTCACAATCCTTTCTTTCAAGGTCACCGTTCCACCCAATTATACATTTACCATTACACTTTCTTTTACGTTCAATAATGTGTCACTGAGATTCCATTACCTCGGTGTGTGAGTCAGTCTTTCTGTATCTATTCTCCTTTTTTAAAACAAAAGATACTTTTTGAGAGGTTTCAAGTTTGTTACCTGTTTTACACTGAACTTGATTGCAGTTGACTGAACAATGTATGGTATCATTCTTTTGATAAAGATCAAGAGAAGCTTCATGGTGTAAGACAATGGTGATAATATAATGGAGGAATTGTCGTTCAAATAGAATAATACATGACAGGAAATAATTTTCCTGGTTTTGCATCACAATTCGCTATGCATTTTAGCATGCTTGCAACACAAAATCAACTTTTTTTACATTGAACTTTACAGAAAATTGTCGAAGATTTTTCCTGTGTCTCTAAATCTGCTAATCAATTATAAATATAGAAATTATTGCCTGTATGTGACTTAATGTGACATTATAAATTGTAATGTGTTATCATCAAATTTTCTCAGTTTTCCTGATGGTCATCATCATTATGGGTGAGTCTGTAAGCATTGTCAACAAAAGTGATGTTATTCTTGTAGTTTTTTCCTTTTTTTTAGGGGGGGGGGGTAGGCAATCACAAAAAAAATGGAACCAGGAGATGTGAGTGAGTCACATAGAAAAAGTGAAATGAAAAGATAAATGAAATTTCGGTTTCACATAATTCCTTACAGTAATCCTGGAGATTCTGCATCTATCTCTAAAACCTTTCCAGGAATTCCTACCATGCGTCATTGAACTTGTAGATCCTTCACATTGCTATCTTTTGCACTGACACTGATGGATTTGAAAGAACTTTTTTCCCATGAAATATTTCTGATCACCCACTTCATGGCTGGCCCGTCAAATATGGCACAAATTTCAAACCATCTGGAATACCTGAGAGCTTTTTAGCTCTGAAGTCTTGTTTGGTGAAACTTTTCACCAATAGCAAGCTGGGAAGGCTTGCATGATTTACAAAAAGTGTGTCAGATGTAGGAATTTTATCAACCCGTAATGTGATATTGATATCATGTTTAATTTGTGAATGATTCATACTTTTTTAAATATATTCTCTAGAGAGATGCCAATCTAACTTTGATGAAGAAACTAACAAATTTGGCTGTACTTCACGAGTAGTGTTTTGGGACAATGAAAACCCTGGGAGAATGTTGAAATTTTGTAAAGAAAATATAAACTTTCTGAGCAGAAAATCTGACATGTACCATTTAAATATAGGACGGGTAGTGTGTCTGTGTCTGTGTGTGTGTTGGGGGCAGCAGAGTTACAGTTATTCATGCATACAAAGACAATTCAAACGGAAAATTCCCATCTCCCTGATTCAAAGTAATATAGTTAGTAATATGAGTAATTTAATAAATACAAAATTTGTATTACATTACGACATTTAAATCTGTTAGACATCGTTTTGAATAATTGAGCGCCACGAGCGTCCAGCTGAGATGGAGGCCGGCGCTGTACATGAGGCCATCATCATCATCATCATACTTTCATTACATATTACATTCATATCAACAATTACATCAGGTGGGGTAGGTAGGGATTAAAACTACTATGCTACTGCACAGTATGAATGAATGAGAAAAAAAATGTATATAAAAGACTGCATACATATACACCCAAAGGTTACTTGATACCACGTCATAGTCACACTGATGTGTGCTTCTGCCATGGTTACTACTGTACATATGCAATGCTATGACGGGGCCATTGCAACAGAGTAGTAACTGCCAAATTGAGAAAAATTAGAAACATTTGGTATAATGGTTTTCCTGTAGTCTTTCTTTATTTTAAGATTTATCCTCTTTCTAATGTGAAATTTAATGATCATCACAAATATGAATATAAAACCTTTTGACTTTTGTTAGCTCTTTTAAAGTTTAGATATCTCCATAAAGTGTAGTATGTAGTTCGGACTTTATTGCGCCAAACGTCTTTTGAATGAAATCATTTTGATCTGTATCATATCAACAGGCTCAATGGATACTTGTGAAAAGTCTGCCTACAATTTAGATCTATATCTGCAAGCACACGCAGACTATTTTAGTTTCATATACATGTAATCTATGAAGCTTTCCTTTTTTTTGGGGGGGGGGGGGGGGGTTATGAGACTATATTTTGTAATTCGTGCCCCAAAGCCATTACGTCTTCATTTCAAAATGCAAATGTTGCATATTGAGTCTCCACGGGGCACTCTAGATCTGTAACATAGATACAAGTCACTGGAAAATTAGTCGCCATTAAGGCATCGTTAAGCGTAAGAAAATGTTGATAAACAGAATTGTTAATCCCTCAATGGGGGAAGGCATGCGACGCTTTTGTTCCTCGCCAGCTTGGGTGGAACGCCCGCAAAATTGATAGAAATACAATCAAATGATGGATGGTCTTTGATTAATGACATTTTTGATTTCAGAATGTGACAGATTGGATTTCGAAGCGAATGGAGAAGATGATATTGATGAGTAATTTTCTAATTGATGATTAACACGTTGGAATGAATTAAGGCATGTTCACACGAAGCCAAAATATATCAATGAAATGTAGTGCAGTATGAATGGTCTGAAAAGTGGGACCAATGTATATAATGAAAAATATTGATAAGGCATTTGATTTTGGTAAACCATGGATATAACACTCAGAGTCTATTAAGTTAAGATTAACTTGTAGATTTTGGTGAAACTTACACTTTTTAAGATGGCACGTTTTGGGTGCTTTCAAGAATCCAAAGTAGTTTTCCACAAAACTTTAGAGAGCTCTTTAATCCCTAAACTGCGCAGCTGCGGGCCACGTTTGTGGCCCAAGAACTTGAAACTGCCATACCTAAAATCTGTGTGCATGACAAAAGGATACAGAACTATTGTGCATGAATCACTTTCTCAAACATCCATTTGGTATTAGTTGTCAATAGTCATTCACGACTCTGGGCTGAAAAGAATTCTTCCAAACTTCAGTGGCATTACACAATGGACTGATATGTTAGGGCATATGTGGAATTCTTTCCAAGCTCATTATTGATACATACAGAGCTTTAGTACAGGGCTTTGACTTTCACTTTTATTTCACTCCTAATTACATATTCAAAGCATTGTTTTAGGAAAGATCATTTACTAGAAAACTGTAATACGTTTTGCCATGATATTTTACAGTATTTGAGAATAAGTTGTATAAATTCCAACATCATACCACTAGCATTTATAACAAAAATGAAGGTCAAAGTAACCTATGTTTTTTGTGGAATTTATTGCATCAAGAAAAGTGTTCAGCAGTTTATGGGTTAAGAGAATCGTGCCTACATTTTACAAAGCTAAGTTTCAAGAAGTTATTTTTTTGGACTTAACCTGCCCCCTCACCTCCTAAAAAAGAGAAGTAAAGAAAAAAATGATAGTTTGCTGTTGATATAGCGCACAATTTTGCTGTTATAATATTTTAATATGCTTTGCTTGATATATCACACAATCCTGATATTGTTTGATTTATGTATCATAAAATTTCTTGTACAATATCATTATTATATATTATAGTTGAAATGCAAAGTTCCAAATCTAAATCTATCATGTAACCTCTATTAATACACATAAGGTAAAAAGGGGCTCTGCGTTTAATAGCTCATCTTACTTCTCCCTCCTCCTCTTCCATTAAAAAGTGCTTAGAAAATAGATAATTTAATGGATAAACCCATTTTAAGTTTTCCACCTGCCTTATTGTATGACCCATTCAAATTAAGAACGGTAATGAGCTATGTGCCTCAACATCTTTTCACGTTACAACAAACATCATCAAAATGGCTTCCCATCAATGGAGATACCTCTCGATGATAGCATTCAAGGGACTGTGGGATAGATTGAAACCGATGTCTCAAACTGATCATGGATATATAAACTCTTATTGATCAATACGCTACCATCTATTCCGTAAAAAGGTTGATGATCATTTTCTGATAAAAGTAATAAGTGTTCGCACTTCAGCAATAAGTTCCCGCAAAAGTTTGTTGTTCCGAAGCCATTAGGCCCTTAAACAGCTCGATGGTATTTGTTTCTGAGATTCAGAAGATATCCGTCATCATTAACCTTGATGTTGCCTGAGATCGAATATCCATTCAATAACAAACTTTATTGGCAGTTGGTCACCTATAGTGTCAATTTTGTTGTCCAAGGGATTATGGATAATGTGCACTCTTCTGAATTGGACAATCAAATTTAGATCAAGTTAGCAAAAAATTACTTCATTGACACAAATCATTTCTGGGATGGTTTTGTCAGCAGCTCAGTATCATTTTGTACAATAATGTTATCACAGGAGAAGTTATTAATTCTATGGACATTGTATTGCTTCTTCACTGATTATTTTGAATACAAAAGATGCTGTAAACATTTTCTCGTAATTCTTGTCCTTGATCACTTCAAGATAAAAATTCAGGTCAAAGTATAAAATTGCTTATTTGAATAACTTCAGTATACATATATAGAAGAATATAATCTTGAAAC